>CAUYQU010009415.1:0-143771 GCA_963574635.1 Cheracebus regulus | reverse complement strand
TATTTTCATCCCCTATTCCTTCCTGTCTCCATTGTTAAGCACAATTATTGGCATAAAAGAGGTTTTTAATACCCATTTTTAGACTGTATTCTAGCCTGGGCAATAAAACAAGAATCCTATTCTCTCTCCCTCTTTCTCTTCCTCTTTCTTTTGATGTTTCTTTCTTTCTTTCTCTTTTTCTCTCAAAAAAAAAAAAAAAGAAGTCAGACAAAAAAAATTAACAATACCTTTTTCTTGTAATATTTTCTTGCTGGTGGCTTGGTGGTGGCGAGGAGATTCTTCTATATCATGATCAGACTTTGAAGTAGAAAAGAGTGAAGTGTCTCCCCACATAGAGGAGAGAGGCCCCATTTCTGGGTCCAGTGGTTCTTCTTGAAATTCAGCTATGTGGTCAGACGAGAAGGGCACATTGCTAGCCACTGGGGTGAGGGGTGGAACACCAGAATCTGATTCTGGAGAAGAAGTTCTCAAACCCTTAGGTGGAAGTAATTTGGTAATATGCATGTGGTTATAGAAACTGTTTGAAGGCTGTTGGTATAAGAGATTATAAGGAAGGTTATGCCACTGAGTATCAGTTCTATGTAATACTTACTTTGAAATAAGACCAATCTCTTATTAGTGAATTCCCATGTAAACCAGTTTTTGTTTTTGTTGATTTAAAGATGAGAATGCATAGTTCATAACAATTCACTATATTAACATCATCACTAATACATATACCTAAGACCTATAGAAACAATTACTTGTACATTCATTATTTCCCACTAAGTAAAACCAACAACTGAATATCAAAAGCACCATCATGAAATATGACAATATGGATAATGCTTTTGCTTAGTTCATTGAATGAATAGAGAAAATATCTTGAATTGCAACAATATAAAGAATTCAGGAGACAAAGACGTGAACTATTCTAGCTGCTTCCAACTAGGACACAGACTCTGATTGCAGAAAAATCATCATCTTCAATAAGCTGGAGGAACAATGATACACTCTAACACTACAAATCAGAAATGGTCAAGGGTGCTCACCTTTCTCTCTAGACTGTCCTCCCCATCTGTGGAACTAACGCTATCATACAGTCTTGTCCTAGAAGGCCTTTGGCGTCTGTTCTTCACGGAGAGCTGGGCTCGAGTTTTCAGTGCTTTTGAATCCAGGCGCTCTGTCTCTGGGACTGCTTCATTCAAGTCTAAGAATATTGTAAGATAATCAGTGAGAGAAACCTTTGGAGAGAACTGATGAAGAGACCACAGACACTGATAAAATCTCAAGGTAACCAGTAACATTACGTAAGAAACAGGCGACTACCATGACAGCCTGTAACCAAGAAATAAGCAAGAAATCACTGGGACTTAGGAGGAATCTACAAAGTCAAAGGAAGAAACCAACACTAAAGATGACAAAGGCACTATAAAAATCTAACATCCAAAAAGTATGCACTCTTCCTGCAACATAATTATAAAGAGCACTAATTTGTATTTATTATTTATGTGTATGCATGTTGGGGAGTTAGATGACCAAAGATACAAGAGGAAGGTATATCGTAAGTTGAGTGATCTCAGCTTACGATACACCTTCAAAGCCAAGGAGAGAAACCAAGGACCAAAAACTCTACAAAAGTCAGGTTTCCCGTTCAACTACAGGAAAAAGAAGGTAACTATCATAAATCTACTGTAGCAAAATTTACTAGTAGTCTTCAGGTACTATACCATTTTTATTTTAATATATATTTTTTTCAACCCCAAACAGTTTCTGAAAATCTACCTGTCCCTTTTTGAACCCTGCAGGAATTTACCTTGTCAGCAAATTTACGGTAGCTGGGGAAATAAAACAAGGTCTGGGTAACAAATGAGGAAACAAACAGTTAAAAAATTGTAAGTACTTAGTTTACTAGTATTGTGGATGGAGTAGGGTAAACATTTCCTTTTCTTTCATTAACTTCTAACTTCATATAAGTTATTTGTATGTGCCTCTGACTCATCGTTCTTAATACCTTCTCTCCTCACCAGAAACGACACTGATTTTCGAAGGATAAATGTTTAAGTCTTTAAATAATAAGACTAAAAGAAAAAGAGTAAAGTGAGACAAAGAAAATGAACTCTTAACAGTAAAGGCACAGAGAGAATCCAATGTAGTCCTCTTTAGCCTGGTTCTTACTAACTTTAATTTTGCTACCCAGATTTTAAGTAGAATCCAAAAGTTAACATTTTAAAGAAGAGGTACCCATGAATATACCTAGATATTGGTTAAGGAAAAGTACTCCCTGGTGGAATTTATTTGAAATGCTACTACTACTTTCATTTGCATAAGTAATCACTCCTTAGAAATAAAGGAGTTTGGCCATTAATCCTATTTTACGCTTTTAGAGTGGCAGTTATTAGCTGAAGTCATGTTCAAGGAATTAATAATTGAGTGCAAATAATGGAGTTGCGGAAAATTATTATGTACTTGTATTAACAGAATAAAACAATTTCTGATACTATTATTAGACTGGGCAATTCCTTTTTACAGCATTATTCTAGATGTGCTCTAGATGTGCTATATTACAAAACCAAAGCAAGGAAGTACCTCAGTTTATGCCTCTCTTACCTATAAAATCTAGCACTTAGTATATGGCTCTAACAAATAAAATTAACTACGTTCTGCCCAGGAAATACATCCACTGAATGATTATATTTAGAGAAGGTTTGACTTTTCATTTCCTATATCCAAATGAAGAATGAATACTCAGAGAATTCAGATCATTCAAGCACTTAAAAAGAACAGCTAAATATTTTCTAATTAGCAGTCTCTTTACTTTTTACGTGTCAGGGGAGAAAAAAAAATAATTCCTTGATCACTTTAATTTCCTCCTTCTGATAAAATCTATATTTGTAGCTGCCCATTACGAGTTCATTAGTTGTGATAATTGTAAGAAAATCAACCTTATAAGCTCTTGTTTACATATAAAATGTGGAACACCACATAGATAAAAGCTATAATATAATTAGAAACACTGTATGTAGTACAAGCACGTTTGATGCCTTATCTAGTTCATATTTGGATTGTATGCTCTATAATACAAAGCATACCACATACTCTATTTCATTTGTTCCTTACAACAGTCCCATGAGATACCAATCAAGTATTTTTTTCTATTCTGAAGCTCGGAGAACTTGAGTAACATGCCTTCATTTACATAACTAATTAATGAGCCACCATGATTTTTCTAGTGTTTTGATTTCCAGGAGACTAGGCTATCCACTATGATTCAGCTAGTATTGATAAAGCTCCTCTTGTAAGATTTTAATGCCATTAGAGTTTGGTGTTTTTGGGAAACTCACTTCTCCAATAGGCTGCATGTGAAATATTATCATTAATCTTCTGTATATGTTAGAGAACATGAAAAATAAAAAGGATGACACGTTGAATACTATAGTGTTAAATTACTTCCTGGATTATATTTTTTTTGGTCTGGTTAGTTTAATAACAGCTTTAGCTACTCAGTGACAAAAAGACCCAATGAAGAATCTCACTCCACTTTTGTAAACATGGTTCTTTTGCAATAGAATGCTGGCCCTGAGGAGCTGGCATGGCACCCAATATCCAGAACTACAATAGGTACTCCATTAATGGGGGTTGAACGAATAAAGTGAGAAAAAATCAGAACAACTCACTATCAGGGTTTAATAGTGCAGAAAATGTACTCTTGGACTCCTGGCTCTATTTCTATTCAGTAATTTGCCTGCTGCTTGTGTCAGACAACCCCAAAATGGCAATCTGGTGTATCTGCTTTAACATCAGCTGACTAGGTACAACTGCTTGAGCGCACACATGAAATTATATCCATTAAAGATGCTGTTAGCCGGAATCTAAAAAGCTGTGCCTTAAATCCATTACCCAAGTGGCCAACAACACATTGTATGCAATTAACAATTTTTGAAGGTCTGAAAGCAAATATCACGGACCTACTTTATTGTGTGATTCATGGATTATGAATCAGTAATTTACATTCCATCCTAAAAAATTTTTTTTAACAGAACCAGAAAAATAGGATGGAGTTGAAAACTTTTGCCATAATAGCACTTACATCAGAAGGAAGCTGAAAGGAACACTGTCCACAAGAAGCACCTACCAAAGACACTGCATGTAGTATGTCACCCCTTAATAATATTAGAGGGCATGTGTGTACACATGGAAGGAAAATGTGTACAAGATTTGTGCTGCTAGAAGGAACCAGAAGGGTGACTAAGCATCACATACTGTCTTTTTACATCATGTAATACAAAATCATAATATTACAACTCAAAAGAGCCTTGGAATTCCGGAATAAGCTTATTTCTCATAAAAGAGAACTGAGGCTCAAAGAAGGTCAACTTGTGTACTAACTTGTACCACACAGTTAATCTGCAGCAGAGACTGAATACAGCATAGGCTTCAGAAGCCTGTGCTCTTTCTGGAAGGTCACTCTCAAGTCTGGAAGTAAATTCCACATATTTCTGCCTTCTTTGGGTCCTCTTTTTGGTCTTACTTTATGTTCCCAAACAAAAATACATGTCAAGGGCTAATTTTGCAAACTTGCAGAAGTATATAGCATCAGAGGAAACAAAAATCCCCAACACTGAGGGATATTTTTTTTTGGCTTTACATTATATCCAAGAAATAAAATTCTTACAAACAAAAATAGCTGTTAGTTTTATGGATGGCAGTGTGGCAGGAGAAATCAACTGGCTAAGTTATGTGCTGCTAGATATAAAGCCTTAGGTGGCCATGTTCTCTCATTGTCATTCATTCTCTACAGATATTTTAGTCAATAATATCATACTGCTTTCATCAACCTAAGACCTCAGTTCTTTCTTTCCCTCTTTTCTCTAGTGTGCCTCGTTCTGTTGTCCATAAGGGTCAGTGGAAAACTTCCTTTTCCCCTTCTGCTTTCTTATTTTTTTCAGACCCTCCAGTCTCTGAAATAGCCTACCTCTGACTCAGTGCAGCTAGAAATATAGAAAAGGAGAAGACTCAGGTGAATCAGTAAATACAGACAGATAAATACACAGAAGATATGAAGTAGTTAATGATAGAGGAGTTTTGAGTGAGTAAGACTCCACTCTATACCTGCATTTTAAGACTATTTTCAATACTGCTTCAAATTGGATCCTTTAAAAGAATTTAATGGATTTGATGATTTTAGCAGCTGTTATGAAAAATGCTCTATGAAATTAGGATGTTATATATCATATTACACAGAGACTAGTTCCCTA
Organism: Cheracebus regulus; assembly: GCA_963574635.1. Classification (NCBI taxonomy): domain Eukaryota; kingdom Metazoa; phylum Chordata; class Mammalia; order Primates; family Pitheciidae; genus Cheracebus; species Cheracebus regulus. Next base: position 138,534 of record CAUYQU010009415.1, on the reverse strand, counting down.
CAGTAATGGTGTGAGTCATGCAGTTTTTTTTCACTAGATTGACGTTATTTTTGACGTAAATGGAATGTTGCCCATGGATCAGATACAGGCGGTGAGGGAACTAGGGGAATGGAGCAGCATAACAATGGGGTCTGCTCCACACAGTTACATGCACTAACCCGCTCAGAAACAGCCATACCTCATGCCATCACACTGCCTTGCCTGTGCTATTACCAACAGAGGTGCAGAGCATCATGAGGCACTCAGTGGCATTTTAAAACTTGAACACTATCTGCATATCATTTGCAGTCACCGCAAGTTCATAAAAAGGGGGCCCACTGGGGTTTGGGTTAATACATATTGCCTTCAGGAGGTAGGTTTACATATCTCAGAGAGACAGTGTAAAACAGTTACCATGAGAGTAGACCTGGAGTTGTTCCTTGAATAGAATTCAGACCAAGCGGCTCTCCCATTAAATTGGGCAATTTATCTAACCTCTGTCCCTTAGGATCCTCAATGGCACAACAGTCGTAATAACAAAACATAATGACTATATTGCCATGAAGATTATATGCATTAATAGATATAAAGGTGCTTAGAAGAGTGGTACATAATAAGCACTCAATAAATATCTTTATAAAGAGAGTAGCAAGATATTAAGTGGGTAAAGCAAGTTGCAGAACAACATGTACGCTCATTTAAAACATTCAGTAAACAACACAAAATATATTTTATAGTGGTAAACATATGCATATAGTTGCATAGAAAAACTGGAAAGATATACTTTCTACTAATACTAGTGGTTACTTCTAAAGAAGGTGTTAGATTAGGAGATGTTGGTGAAAGGGTACTTTAATCTTACTTGTAATGTTAAAAAATTTGGTATTATATTTTGTAATTGATTACATTTATGCATTACTTGTGTAGTTAAAATAAATAAAAATAGAAAAAACATATATTTAATAATTTTCTCTTAAATATATGGTGTCCTAGGACTCAGTCTCTCCACATGTTGATATAGTGCAGGGAATTTTGTTAAAATCTGCATGTCTATCATTCCTCTCCATGTGAGAAGCCTGCTCTTTCATTACATGTGTAGTGGTTGTTGGCCTGACTTGCTACCTTACTAATTGCCAGATAATTTGGCCTAAGGTCTATGGCTTAGCTTTTAGTTATTACTTCATTTTATTATTGTATGAGGAAGATGTACTGAATTAGACACGGTTATGGAGGAAGTATTTTTCAATAGTTCCAGAATAAGCAGAAGATTACTGCTATTTTCTAATCCTCTAACTTGGTCTGAGCTTATTGTTTTATGAACTATACATTTAATTTGCTAATCATTGAAAGAATATTAAATCCCTTTTTTAGGTTTTTTGTCAATACATGTAATCTCAAAACTATCTTTATAGCCTTTGAAACATAAGTTGGTTATTTGTTTTGGTGTAGTGCTTCTCTAGTACAATCTGACATCTAACATAGCCTTTAGTTTATGATCAGCCTACACTCCTGTTTTCAGTTGGTGGAGAGGTTTAAATTCTGTTATCAATATATTAAAAACAACTCTTCAGTAATACCACTAGACCATCTGGAAAGGTAGTGACTATTAGCTAGAAAAAACTATAGGAGATGTCCTAACTGTTATAAAATATCCTTTGAAACACTTGTAAAAGCTGCTTGATTCTAGACTATGAAAGGATATGGAATTTGGATTTAGACCACAGGGAAAGGCATTTAAATATCTCAGGGTTCTTTCAGTGTCAGATGACTTAAATTCTGATAGAAAAGAGATCTGCATAACCTAAAAGCCAGAGAAATAAAAAAATCTAATCAAATGACAAACTGGTTGGGGACTTCAGGCATCTAAGAGTAGAACTATGACATCACGTGCATAACTTGGGTCACAGGAGGTAGGATATATGAATATCCTCTTCTTGACATTGACATTGTAGTGACTTTTATATGGCAACAATAAAAGAGATCCTGTGTTTTCACTCAGGGTTGCCTACAATAATCTAATCAGATTCTCAATCAACATCTGTGGATATTAGGTAACCCCAAACATGCTAAGTAGGTACCCTCCCATTACATATTGTGATACAATAGCATTAATTAATACAGGAAGAATTCAGATTGTACACCTCTTATAGAAACTAAACTCAGTTACCTAAGATGATAGTTATTTCCCTAAAAATGAAAGCATTTTTTAATCACAGGAAGATTTTGTTATGTAAAGCATTAGAAAATATAAGAAAACTTAAGGTTCACAATCCTTGGAAATGTAATATAATAGATGTGTAAGAATTTTTTAAGTGCTTGCAAAGACTGTCAGTTTCCCAGTAATAGTACTTCATAGAAAATGGAATATTACAAATCTGTAAATGTATTGTTAAATGTTTATAGGCGTTTCATTAGTTAAGCTTGGAAATAGTTAATAAAGTTTGTAAATAAACTAAATATTAAAAATCCCTTTATAGTGATTTTCACAAATTAAAAAATTTAAAGAATTAGGTTTTTGATAATGTAACTTGAATAAATCAAACATTAACTTAAAACCAAAAATTAATACCTGAATGACTTTTTCAATGTTCAAAAAACCCTCAGTGTCATAAAAAACTCACAAGCAACATTCTTTTTTGGTGTACCTGTGTTCTAATGTCTCTTTGGTTTCCTCGTAAGTAGATTTATTTCCTATAGGTCTTAGACATGATTACTGTATAGTATTAAAACAGAATTATTTTGTGTCTTCGTAAAGGAACTCAGTCATACCTGACTGACCTTGACACTCGAACTACTGAAATAATATGGTTGGTATAATTTTCAGAACCAGACACAGAGAAGAATTTTCTGGTACTAAATAACTGTTCATCTGTTCAGCTTTAACTTTATAGATGCTTCAACCTCTGTGACTGGTCATGTTTCTCTCTTGGCTGTTACTTCTTGTACGTATTCATCTTATGTAAATACTGTGGCCTCCTTGAAAACTATACAGGAGCCCAGGTCAACATGTTATGTACAAATCACACTGGGTAGTGTCTTTCCCTTCATACTTTTAGATCCCTCTACCCTGATTTTCCAGCCTAGTCAAGTTTATCTTAGCATAACTATATGGTTATTATTTAATCTAGAATTAAAATTTCATGCTGAACCAGACCATATATCTAAACGTAAGAAATAATTTGGAATACAGCAGTCTTCCGAAGTTTTCTTGAAAAGAATTTACCCACATTTGGGTTAAAATGATCTTTACTTATAAAAGATCATACTCTATCTTGATCTATTAAAGGCAAATAAAATTCAAAAGCCAAAATAAAGTAGTCCACTTTTCCTAAAATGAACAGAAAATTACTAAGTTAAAGTTCATTCTGACAAAGTAACATTGTGTTTCCTCTTAAAGCAACTTTAGATATCCTTTTTGTTTTTGAGTCAGAGTCTCACTTTGTCCCAGGCTGGAGTGCAGGGGCACCATCTTGGCTCACTGCAACCTCTGCTTCCCGGGTTCAGGTGATTCTCCCACCTTAGCCTCCTGAGTAGCTGTAATTACAGATGCCCACCACCAGGCCCAGCCAATTTTTGTATTTTTAGTAGAGATCGGGTTCTCCATGTTGGCCAGGCTGGTCTTGAACTCCTGATCTCGGGTGATCCATCCTCCTTGGCCTCCCAAAGTGCTGGGAAGACAGGCGTGAGCCCTATCACCTGGTCTAGTTATCTTCCTGTACTATTTTATACCTCAGTATGACTGAAGGGTCTGGTGGATTCTATGAACTTATGAAGAGGCAGTAAGAAATATGAATGAAGCACAGCTGTCAATCTGCAACCAAATACCTCCTTTTGAATGTCTCATTAATTTGGCAACAAAAGTTTTCATCATTTATAAGTAGGCAGATTCAAAACTTACACAAAACTAGACAGGCAATTTAGGTGCTTTGCTTTTTAAGTAAGAGGACAGATTTTGGTCTTAATGATATGCCAGAAAATAATAAATAAATACTGATTTTTCATTCACTTGGCTTGTTCATTAAAAATTCTCATAGTGATTTACCAGGAATGTTCACCCTTTAATTAGTGCAATTCAGTATTTCATGGTCAAAATTATTTATTGGGGATTAAACAAAATTGAAAATAGTTTTCCAGGAAAAATGAAAATTATGAAAGTTTACGAAATTATATCTATATGCATAATTTTTTTTTTTAAAAAAGGCTGAATCTACTCTAGAATTCCCGAGGCTCCAATGTAGAACTAAACAGTGTGACAGCATGAAATAATTACCTCATTGCTCTGTATCTAATGCTCTTGTATGAGGCTCTCCTGATAATGTAGTGCAAGCATTCACTTTTCTTTTAATGACTTTCCATTTAATAAATTCTGGCTTTAATCATGCCTTTTACCTTATTTTAAAATTCTAGGTTCCAATGCTAAAAGAGAATGCTTAATGTACTCTCAAACTCTATCAGGAAATAAATCAGATATGGTGGTAGGGGTCTGGCCTGGCCTCAAATCCACAGGTATCTGAAAAGAGCTGCTAATTTTGAGGGCTCAAGAGAAAGGCAAAAAGGACAAAGAAAATGATTTCTTGGAGGAGTACAGTTAACATAGGAATATCCTCATGGGTATAAATGTCTGGCTGATGCTATCCTTTTTCATTTTCTTACTAAGACTTAAACTAATATATATATTTTGGCCTAAAAAATCTTTTGTGATTTTTTTATTCTTACCTTTTAATTATTTTAAAGTTTCCATTCTAAAATATTTATATAATAACATATATCATATATGTCATACGAGAAAAGAAAAAAAAAAAAACAACCAGGTATCTCCATTAAGTCTAAACTATAAAATTACTAGTTTTGAAGTCCTCTCTGTTCTCTATTTCTAGTTGTAACTTCTGCTTTTTCCTTCTAGATATTCCATACATTTATCCCTACAGAATATACACATTAATCTTTTTTTGCTTTTAAACTTCAGGTGCATGGTAGTGAATTGTATATAATATTCTGCAAATTGTTTTTTAGTTGGTTTGTTTGATCAACATTATGCTGAAAGATGTGACTAAAATTAATTAACTTTTTACTGCAGCTATACAAACAATACTAACTGGAATGTTTTTGAATATGCCTTTTGGTAACAAGAATTTCTGGAGGATATATATATATATATATACACATCGAAGTAAATTTGTTGGGCCATAGGATTTTCACATCTTCTATTTTAATGGACAATGCCAAATTATTTTAACAAAACAGTTTTATAAATTTTTTTTTTCTTTCATGTGCTGGCTATCACATTTTACTGTGAAACTTTCTTTGCCAATTGTTTCATTTTTGCTAGCGAAGTTGAACGTCTATGTTTATTAATGTTTGGGTTTCTCCTTCTGTGAACTTCTTGTGTTTTGTCCATTTTTCTACTATGTTGGTTGTGTTATTCTTATGATTTATGTGAGTTCTTAAATTTATTATAGACAATTTTTTTCTTAGTTATATGTGCTACAAATATCTTCTCTCGATTTTTGGCTTCTCTTTCCATGTACTTTATAATGTCTTATAATGATCAGATTTTCTTAATATTGCTGTGGTCAAATTTATCAAACCTTTTTATGATTTGGAATTTTTGTGTCTTAAGAAATCATATGAAATCCTACATTTTCTTCTAAGAGTGTTAAATATTGTCTTCCAAATTTGAGACTGTAATCCATCTGGAACTTATTTCGTGAATAATGTGAGGTGGAGTCCAATTCATTTTTATCCATATAGATAGCACCATTTATTAGTCCATCCTTTACTCACAGAACTATAGTGTCTGCTCTGCAATTTTCTCAAATTGACATAGATGTGTCAGTCTGCTTCTGGACTCCATATTCTGTGTATTAGTCCACTTGACTATTGCTGAGACTAAACCACATGGTCTTAACCACTTTTACTTCATAATGGATCTCAGTATCAAGAACAAGTTCCTCACCTTGTTCTTCCTCAAGAGAACGTTGACTATTTTGGGCCAAGCTATTTATCCATATCCACTTTAGAAACAACTCACCAAACTCTAAAGACATTAAAAGCCCTGTTTGAATTCTAATTGAAATTGCATGGGATATATACAATAATTTGGCATAAAAGCATTTTTACAATATTGAGGCTTCCTTTCTCTTTCAATTTATGTAAGTCTTCTTTCATGTCTTTCCATGGGTCTTGAGTATCTTTTGTTAAATTAATCACTGACTATCTTATACATAGGTTTTGCTATTGTAAATGGTATATTTTAGAAAATTACATTTTGTTTGTTGGAACTGACTGATGTCTGATTCTTCTTATAGCCGTCTACCCTGTTAAACATTTATAAAGTCTAATAATCAGTAGACTGAGTTTTTTAATGTATTCAATTTTATTACCAATGAATAATGACAATTTTGATTGTTTCTTTCCATTCCTTAAATCTTTGATTTCTTTTGCTTATCTGGTAGTACTCGCTAGGACCTCTAGGATAACACTGAATAGACGCAGTAGTAATACACTTAGTGATGAAATATTAAAAGCATTCTTAATTTTAAAGGAAATTCTTGAATTTAACATTTTACTGCTCAATATTTGACAGAGACTTGGTTAGCCTCACAACATCAAGTTATGGAAGTTCCTCCATACTTTTAGTTTGATAAACCATTTAAACTGGAGAAGGTATTAAACTTCATTAAATGTTTGTCTGCATCCACTGAAATAATTATATCCATTTTTCCTCTAGTTAATGTTTTAATTATATGAGTAGGTTTTCTAATGTTAAAATAATTTTGTGGTGTTTACATAGACTCAAGTTAGTCATATTATCTGGATTCAGGTTGCTAATCTTAATTTAGGATACTTAATAGCTTTCAGTGTAAAATTTTTTCTTTGAAGACGGGATCTTGCTCTATCACCCAGGATGGAGGGCAGCTGCGTGATTAAAATTCACTGCAGCCTGGAACTCCTGGGCTCAAAAGATCCTCCTACCTCAGCCTCCCAGTTAGCTAAAACTAACAAGTGCATGCTTACCATGCCCAGCTAACTTAAAAAAAAGGTTTTTAGAGATGAGGTTCTCACTATGTTGCCCAGGCTGGTCTTGAGGTCCTGACCTCAAGTGATCCTCTTGCCTCAGCTCCCTGAGTCATGGGGTTACAGAAATGAGTCACCATGTCCACTCCTCAGTAGAACCCTTTTCCCCCTTAATGATTCACATTGAGTTTTGAGCTTGTTCTTCTTAGATAATTTTTTTTTCTTTTTAAAATACTTCCTTTAGAAATTTACTTGAGAGCCTCTAGATGGAAAACGTTCAATTTTTATCTAAAATGTATTTCTTATTTTTAAAAAATACTTTTGGTAAATATATAGGTTGTAGTTATTTTCTCTCAGTAATTTGAGGATACTGCTCCACTGTCTTCTGGCTTCCATTTTTCCCACTGTCAGGTTTCAGTATAATCTTTTCCATTGGATATTTTACTCTCTGGACCCTTTCAGAATCTTTTCTTTGTCTTTGGTGTTTCATTATAATGTACCTATGTATAGACTTATTTGTATTTATCCCACTTGGAATTTTTTAGGCTTTTAAATTATTTGTCCTTTGACCCAGTAATCCTACTTCTAGAAATCTATCTCAAAAATATAACAGGAAAATAAAACTATTTACATATAAGGTAGTTCATTGTAGCACTGTTTATAAACGGTTACCTATTGTTAGTTGAAAGCAATTAAAACTTTCTTAATTTTATTGTTAGTTGAAAGCAACTAAAGCTTTCTTAACTTGTGGAGAGAGATTTCCCATTTCAACACTTTCACTGGTTATAAATAAGATTGGTGCTAACTATAAAGTTTCAAAGCAGACATAGACCTGGGTATTTGATTTGATAAGGTTTTGCTTGGTGGTCAAATATATCTCAGAGATGTTATAAGATGCCATGAGAAAGAGTGAAAGTGACCATTTGGAATTTTATACAACTTATAGGGTAGTACAAAATTCTCAGTGCCTTGAAAAAAAAATTTACAATAAAACATTAAAGAAGTAGCTAAGTCTGGTATTGTTAGAGCAGAATCTGTAGCACAGTTGCCTGAGATACTCTGCTGAGTGGAGGAGATCCAAATCCTGCCTTGTAGGCTCTCAGGTTCTTTCAGAAACCACGATTTGTCCTAATTGATTCCTTGTTGCCTTGCATTATTTCATAGAGCTTACAGAAAATGCGAGTTGAATAAAGCAGTTAAAGATTCCTTTCAGTCTCTAGAGCTATTTATAAACCATTGTAAAAGGAGAGCTAAAATGCTTAGTACAGCATTTATTGTTAGCAATGCTGCAATGATGGTAAACAGTAAGCTCTTTCTATGTGCTGGGTACTGCACAAAGTAGTTAACTAACATGGACTCATTTCATTCTATAATCCTATCAGTGCTATAAATTTTATAGTTTTATAATTATTCTACCTTTCTAAGACCAGAGAAATTAAATAATTTGTTTGTAGTCACACAATTAAGGGGTGGAATAGTTGATATTTAAATACAGGTTTGTCTAACTCCAAAACTCAAAGTTATTTCCTACTCTGCTACTACTGCTGAACAATGTATGAGTGATCTCATTTTCTGAAAAGAGGAATTTTAGAACTGTTAGATTGTCAGTTTATCCAGATTGTATACCAGCTACTTGCATTATTAATTACATCTTGGAATTCCTAAGGGTAGCCTTTACATGGTAACAGGTAGATTTCAGATAAAACCATTATCACACCAACCAGATAAGAAAGCTATCAGGGCCAAAAATATATTAAGGGCTGAGACGTGTTCCTCTAAAATTCATATATGGAAGTCCTAATCCCCAGTACCTCGGAATGTGACTATTGGGAGATGGGATCTTTAAAGATGTAATTAAGGTCATTAAGATGTCCCTTATAAGAAGAAATTTGGACATAGAGATGACAGAGGTTACTTGAAATCTCTTTAGGAGAATCAACTATAAGAAGAGTTGCATAAACTCAATGAAGAACCTGCACTATACTTTTAACCGAAGAGTAATGTCAATTGGAATACTAAAATGAATGAACATTAACCACCCTTCCATATGCACGTAAGTGTAAACCTGCTTCTTCTTAAAGTGTTTATTATTTGATATCATATTTAATGGGTCAAAGGCACATTCTTTTATAAGGAGATAAGATTTCATTTTCTAGCAGTGGCTTATACAGTCAACTAATTACTGACTAAAAGTGAGCTACAGATCAAATATTCTAAAACTGAAATGATCATTTTTTTTGGCATGAATTGTCAAAGTTTTAATTTATTTATAAATAATGTTTTTATATGTTACCTCACTTCATTGGTGGCACATATATTTCCAAGATGGATTATTTCTGTAGGTACAGCAAGAAGTAGTATTATTTAAAGCAAGTCACATTCTAGGATGAGATTTTATTTGAGCTGATGTGGGTTTTCATTTACATTTACCTTAATTTTTTTCACTATGAAATTGTTTTGACCTTTTTTGAAATTTTATTTTCCCATTTATCTTCATAAACAAATAGTTGTATTTGTTTTTTTAATGAAGAGAAACCAGGCCAGTCAATGGATGTTATCTGTGGAGGAAGAGAAATGTCTCTCTGTTCTGGAACACAACTATGAAAACCGCTTAAATCTCATAATAATGGATTAACCCTATCTCCAATTAAATTGTTAAGATATACAGAATCTGTACTCCATTAATTACAGAGAAACCATAATCAAGGTATTTTCCAGGAAGTATAACCTATAGCTCATTGCCATTCAATATTTATAAAAAGTTCATTTAGGGACTGTAACATTTGAATGGGAGACATCTTAATACTTAGCCTGTACTTTCCTGCAAATCTCTTTTTTATTTTTATTTATTTATTTATTTTGAGACAGACTCTCGCTCTGTCACCCAGACTAGAGTGCAGTTGCCCGATCTCAGCTCACTGCAATCTCTGCTCCTGGATTCAAGCGATTCTCCTGCCTCAGCCTCTCAAGCAGCTGGGATTACAGGCATCTGCCACCAAGTCTGCTAAATTTTGTATTTTTAGTGGAAGCAGGCATTCATCATGTTGGCCAGACTGGTCTTCAATCACGTTATCCACCCACCTTGGCCTCCCAAAGTGTTGGCATTACAGGCATGAGTGACTGCACCCAGCTTCTCCTGCAAATATTATAATTTATAAATTATATCTGTAGGCATCCACTAAAAGAAGAATAAAAGCTAATATAGAGAAAAATGAAGTAAGAAGAAAACACTTGACTAATCCAAAAGAAGGCAAGAAAACCTTTTATAAAAGAACAAATAGGAAACAAATAGTAAGATGTTAGAGTTAAACTCTACATGTTAGTAAATAAATAGCAACTTTTAAAGTGCATTTAAAAAATAAAGATAGACTGTAATAAAAAACAACTACATACTGCTTACAAGAAATACAGAAAGGATGAAAGCAAAAGGATAAAAAAAGAATGCAATACAAACACTAATCAAAAGACAGATGATACAGCTCTCTAAATATTGGATATAGTATAATAAGGTGTAATACTAGGAATAAAGAAGAATACTTCCTAATGATCAAAGGACAATCTACCAGAAAGACTGAACAATTCTAAATTGAATATACCTATTAACATCACATCAAAACACATAAAGAAAAAACTGACAGAAGAAATAGATAAAACTGACAGAAGAAATAGATAAATTCACAATCACAATGTGAAATTTTTTACACATCTCTTTCAGTAATATGTTCTAGAAGCTTTGAACAATATAATTTAAAAATTGGGGCCGGGTGCAGTGGCTCGCGCCTGTAATGCCAACACTTTGGGAGGCCGAGGCAGGTGGATAACCTGAGGTCAGGCATTAGAGACCAGCCTGGCCAACATGGTGAAACCCCATCTCTACTAAAAATACAAAGAACATTAGTGGGGTGTGGTGGCCGACACCTGTAATTTCAGCTATTCAGGAGGCTGAGGCAAGAGAATTGCTTGAACCCACGAGGTGGAAGTTGCAGTTAGTTGAGATTGTGCCATTGCACTCCAGCCTGGGCAACAAAACTCTGTCTAAAAAAAAAAAAAATTGACCTGACATATATGACAGACTTTTTTTTTTTTTTTTTTGAGATAGATTATCGCTCTTGTGGCCCAGGCTGGAATGTGTGCAATGGCACAATTTCAGCTCATTGCAACCTCTGTCTCCCGGGCTCAAGCAATTCTCCTGCCTCTGCTTCCCAAGTAGCTGGGATTACAGGCACCCACCACCACCCCTGGCTAATTTTTTTGTATTTTTAGTAAAGATGGGGTTTCATCATGTTGACCATCTTTACTGGTCTTGAACTGACTTCAAGGTGATCCGTCCAACTCAGCCTCCCAAAGTGCTGGCATTACAGGCATGAGGCACCGTGTCCAGCTATGACAGACTTTTCTACCTGAACACCAAGCTAGATCGACAGTACCATATCTTATCCAATCCCTCTCCTCAGTAGTTTAATTCCTTTTACTGAACACGACATTATATATTTGTGTGATGCCATTAGCCAACGCTGAGGGTCACTGTGTAAAAATATCCTAATACAAGTATTAGTGGATCTCCTTTAAGGATGTTATCAATATCAATAGCACCATTTGCCACAAATCATGCATTATTTTACTTGTTACCAGTAATTGTTATTTTCCTTGAGCAGATAGTTTGTTTTTATTGTATGAATACTGTGAATAATAAAATTGACAAGGGTTTCCTTTTCTTTCTGGCAACTAGAAAGCCTACAGCCAAATTGAGGGTCCAACCTCATAAAAAGTGAATTGTGGTATATTTGGTTGCAGCATCATTTCTGGTTCCACTCTTTTCTCCTCTTTATCTTGCCACGTTCAATTCCCCTACCCAGTCACATAAGGTGTCTCTCCAAGTTACTTCTAGACAGTACATGAATAAATGAATTCTAGGAATTTTAAAACACACAGGTAATGGAAATGGCAGATACTCTTAATGGCAGTTTGTTATTTTCTCTTCTTCTTCCTAATAAAGAAAGACCCTATTTATTAAATCTGAGTAAATTTCAGAGGAGTAAATTCAGAGAAATCAGATTCCATGTAAAACAATATGCTAACAATTGGGTCACAAGAAGCAAATACCAAGTAGATGGGGCCTAAGGACCAGAGAACTGGCTGGCTTCAACATGTAAGCTGACTCAGAGTTCCACTCACATGTCTACAAGTTCTGGGTTTGGGATCAAGGAGGTTGGGTTTTGGGTACAGGTGCAGACTATCACCTTGGGGATCTACTTTTGGGGAATCTATGGTCTTACTGCAACAGCCAAACCATTTTGTGGAAAAAGACCAAGAGACAGGAGAGGAAATAAAAGGGATTATTTGCATATCTTTACGCTCCTTCTTCCAAGATAGTTTAAAATTAGCTGGGAAGTAGCTAAGAAATATTCTTATTTTTAAAGACATTCAAGATTGAGTAATTAATTTCAGCCACAATCTATTCTGAAAGTCTAGACTTTCCTGTGATCTTACAGGAAAGATTATAACTTTCCTATAATCTTTTATAATCCTACGTGTAATCTTGCAATTTAAATCTTTTTCTTCTTGCTCAGTTCTCATTAGCACTAAGGAACAGTAAGTAACAAGAAAACAAAGTATAAAACACTTTATATAACCCTCTTTGTTCACACTTTTGGGAAGATAACATGCAGTATTACCTATTCCATGGTCCACTGAGTAGGTAGATCTGAGAATGAAGCAGCATTTGGTAGCAATATTCAAACTTCACAGAAATCCTTGAATTGCATTTACAAACCTACAAGTGACTAAGTTCCTGTTACGTCTCTAAACTATGAATGGGTCACAGTGCTTACAAAATTACAAACAAATCCTTCTGCAGTCAAAGCCCACTTTTATTCCAAAAACACACTATGCCATTTCAAATGGCACTACCTTTTTAACATAAAAATTATTAATCAGAAAAAAATGCTAATTTTATTTTTTCTTTGAATTCCCTCTTGTCTTTTAAGATGCTTACATAGCACCTTAAGTTCTATTTATTTGTCTCCTACCAAACTTTTCCTCTTTCACCCTTGATCCCACAAATCATATAACTTGCAGGATAATCGGCAGGACCTAGTACTTTCTTTTTGCCTAGTAGCTACTCTTCCTTTTACAAGTCAATGTGCCACCTAAATCCTACCTGGAAGCAGGTTTTCAGTGTTCAAAACAATTTTTAAATGACATCATACTTACTCCTGACTTCTCATTGTAGAATAGTCAAAATATGCCTTCACAGGTAATAGAATAGTCAAAATATGCCTTCATAGGTAACATCCACCTACTGGCCCTAGTGTTTCTTTCAGTATCTTTGTGGACTTATGCATAATCCTTCTTTAACAAATCGGCCTACAAAATATTTGAAGCTGAAAACAGTATCAACATTAGGATTGGAATATCTAGAAACTCAGAATGTGTTACTTCTGTGACTTTACTACGAAATCCAATAAAACTATTATTTCAGGCTTTCAGCTTACCAAGATCTCTCTAACATACCTATTCTCTGTTTTTATCCTAATCCTGGCATTATCTAGGCACTAAGAAATGACAAGCATGAAACACAGCAGTAGGGCATAATCATCATTTTTCCTTTTCTGTAACACAAGGAAAATATTTAACCAGCACACTGGTATAAACTAGAATGGATTTGGGGTCTGTTATGACTCTTGGTGAAAAAAATTTGTTACATCTGCTTTATGTAATCATGATTAAAAAAAGTGTTGGAATATATTAAATAACAAATTTGTAACAGTAATTGTTAGCAAAATTTTAATGATACTTGAGTTGGCTTAGGTTTTGGAGAGAAATATACAAATGGTGGTCAAACATAATTCTAAATTTGTGCTAAATTTCTATATGGCTTAGAAAAGGGTTTTACTCCTCAAAAAATTATAATTCAATATTGAGAGTCGCATCATTCATTCATTCTTAGTTCTCCATTTTGGATGAGCATGAGTACACATGAAGAAATAGCTGCTCAGAGGCTCTTCCTTTCTTCCTCCTTCACTTGTCTTCCCTTTCTTTTACTATTTCATTCTGACTGTTTTCATTGACCTACACCTGATCATTCTTTTGCGTCATAAGCTGCCTCAGTGCCTAAAAACATGCTAAACCACTCATCCTACCACTCCAGTGCCTGAAAAGCAAATTAGAATGGGATAGTCTCTAGAAAGTGAGGAGGATAACACTTGCATCTAATGGGCAAGAACTTTGGTATCCTCTCCTGGTACAAAATGGTGGTGGTGGATCTTTAAATGTGGAATGGCCTATGTTAGGTCTGCAGCCTTACTCCCCTTTCTAAACCTCTAGTATTTCAGTGTTCCCTAGCAACAGAAGCAAAGGATCAATTTAGAAAAGTGCTTTCCAGAGCACTCCTATCTACCTACTGATCAAGCCATTTTAGCTTATGTGATCAAGGAATTGAAATTCAAAGAGATTTATCACTGACTGTCCTCACAGCAAAACTGGAAGAGCACTTTGTATGTATGTTACTAATGTCTGAGATGACTGATTCTACCTCTACTGCACAAGCATGGATTGGTTTCAGTAAGAATTAGTCTCCACATCTCACTGTGAACCAACAGTGTTGCTAAGGAAACTGATAATTATGTGGCAAAATGGAGGGTGTAGGATAGAAAAAGAGTTCAGAAGAAATGTAAGGTTTTGATCCAAATCAGCATGTTAATAGTATAGTGTGTTGATCTTCTGTAGTCATATAATTTAATAAATACCATTAATTATATGTTTGACAAGATATAGATTTCTAAACTGAAAGAAATGAAAAGAAATGAAAAGCTACTGAATACTGCTCATACTTTGTGTATGCCACAGCAGGATTGTGTATTTATTATAAATAAACTATAATTTTTTAAAAATTAAAATATTCAAAAAGGTAAAAAATTTGGTTTGATTCCTAATGTTTTTCTTTAGATATCAATTTATAGTGTTCCAGGTATAAAACGTATAATTCCATAAGAGCTTGAATAAATAACATTTTTGGCTTCAAAGACTAAATCATATAGTCTCAAAACAGACCATAAAGTGGGGAAGAAAGACGTATGACTTTTAAAATAATATACACTGTAATATCAACCCAGAGAAGCTGAATACTCTTAGTGAAGTCACACAGCTCCTCACTCAGTGGTAATGCTAATGCTAAATCCTCCTCTTTCAGTTGCCTAAGAGGTACTGTTTATAAATTACATCCTATTTACGGAAAACCCGTTAGAAGGATATAAACCCAGTGAATGGATTCAAATCTCTAGATATCACTTTAATTTTAAATGAGGATTTCCAATGCTTTCCATTTTTAATGGGTAAGAGTTTAGTTCTAAAAGTTCGTGATAGGATATAAACACTTGCTTATCAGGAAAACCTCACTGGAGACATTTTAATATGTGAGAAGATCATGAAAACAACTAAAAAGCCCACTATAAGAGGGATTTACTGCATAATGTTTTCTAATCTGCAAATATACCATAGATATTGAAACAGTCATTCATGTTCATATATGTACAATCTAAGTATGGTGTGTGTGTGAGAACATAAGTAATTTATTTATGGTTGGTGTACGAATGAAGACAGTCATTTATAATATAAAATGTTTCCAGTGTTTTAGCCTTATTTGGTCTTTGACAGGAAAAACCTAAGAAGGATAAATAGTATACCATGTAAAAGCACAAAACTGTAAGGATTTTAACTAAATGAATTTCAAGTGCTGAAACCAGCAGTCTGCCTTCTGATATTATGAAAAAGATCTTTATTCTAGTGACTTAAAAATGCTAAACTTTGGCTGGGCGCAGTGGCTCATGACTGTAATCCTAACACTTTGGGAAGCCAAGGCAGGAGAATCACCTTAAGTCAGGAGTTTGAGACTAGCCTGCTCAACAAGGCAAAAGCTCACCTCTACTAAAAATACAAAAATTAGCCAGGTGTGGTTGCACATGCCTGTAGTCACAGCTACTTGGGAGGTTGAGGCATGAAAATCTCTTGAACCTGGGAGGCGAAGGTTGCCGTGAGCTGAGATTGCACCACTGCACTCCAGCCTGGGTGATAGAGTGAGACTCTGCCTCAAAAATAAATAAATAAATAAATAAAACCTAATTCATTAATACATAAGTAGTACAGTTCATCCTAAATAGAATGAATTATAATTTGTAAGGCAGTTTATTAAATCTGTCAATTTTATGATAATTTAAACATAGTATTTGGCTTGTCTTTAGTTTGGATTTGTTAATTCTACATATTAAAGCATTTATTTTTGATAAGAGCTGAAATGATTGATTCCTATTTTGATAGGCCTTTTCTTCATTCCCATAGTAGGAAGGTATTTCCAACTTTTAAATCTCTGGGTCAGAAAAAGAAAAATAAAAAATTACACAGTCATCAAAAATGATTATTTGTGGTTGGGTTAAACGAACCTTGACTTAGGCCATCTTGACAAGATGTTTGCTTGACATCCAAGTTCTCCATGGTATCCCCTTTAGAGACTTCACCAAGAGACGTTCTTCTCTCAAAGATGTTGTTATTATTGTTAACTTGAGTCCCATTTTGCTTCAGTAGCCTGAATACCTCAGCTTCCAAATCTCTAATCTAGGAAAAACAAATCCGTTCATAAAACTCTAAACCAGCACTCCTCTCCAAGTACAGCAAAATCCTTATTAATTAGTGTCTTAGAGAACACAACTCACCCGTACTTGTAGGCCTTGCACTTCCACGAGATGAGCTTTTTCCAAATCTTCTATTTTCTTTCTTTCTGCTTCCTGTCTTTTGATGAAATCAAGCTCTCTTAAGAAGAAAATAATAGTTCTGATTACATCACTCAATAAATGAAAGATCTTATCTGAAACAATAACTGCATAGTAGGATAAGCAACTGAACAGTTATTTAAATGGACAAAATTCAATCAGTTAGAGGGAAAAGTATAGTAATGAAAGAAACTAAAACATCTTTAATGGGTCACAAAGCAAAGAAAAATCATTTGATTCTGCTTATTATAATTTTCTTTTGTAGCTCCTGATTCTAGAGCACCCAAACATATTTAGATAGGAACGACTGCACTAATGACTCACGTTGGGTAATTTGGTAGAGACCCACGTTGGGTAATTTGGTACTTGTCAGGAAGAAATAATTCCATATTTCCAATGTCATAAGCATATAAAACAGTTGTAACTAGATAGTAAAAATTCAAAAAAAATAATTATAAGATTTCTATGAATGACAGTGAATAGGGGGCTAGGTGGGTCAGAAACATCAAGAGGGACACTCACTTATAAACCTAAGGATAATATGAGAAGAAGAGAAATAACTCTGTTTTGAAAATATATAGCAAATTTAGCAAAATTTACTATAAAATTATTTTATGAAAAAGAGTTTGGCAAAAAATTAAAACAGTGGTGTACTGAATTTATAGTCATAGAGAATAATTACTCCCCTTTTAACAAGAAACTTTTGATAGCAATCCTTTTAAATATTAAAAACATTCTTTCCATAATAGGAAATAACAGAAATTGATGAATCTTACACATATGCTTAGTTTCTGAGGCTTGGCTTTGTAGACTAGAAAAGGTACAGGCACTACTTATTTGTTATAATGAGCCAGAAGTAACTGATGAAAAAAATCTAGTAAAAACCTCCCTGGTCAATCTCTGTGACATTACACTGCGATTTAAGAGATGGAAACAAAGGAGCAGTAACTCAGAAACAGCTGCTGAAAACCAAAAGCAGAATGTGGTAATGGTGTCTCTTACTGCAGTGGACTGAGGCCCTCCTGATTCTCTCAACAGCTGAGAAATGCAGAGTGGCAGGGCAGGGGGCCCTGCTAGTTGATATTTACACTATCTGTAGTGGGAAATTCTGTAGTTACTGATCTAAGAATAGAGAGGAGCAGCCTGATCCAGGCCCCAACTGAGGCTTGCATGCTCCACATCCAATAGTCAGTCATTCCGCATAACTTTCAGCTGGGCTTCTTGCTTCTAAATCACAGAGGTGTTTCAAAAAGAATAAAGAAATTCAGATGTTTTAACAGTTACTATTAACAATTAATTATCAAAAATAGCCAAGAGGCCCTGGTAGCCAAAAACTGTAAAACATACAAAATATAATCTATGAAAAAGTGATAAACATACTTCCAATACCTAATGTGTATTTACGCTGTAACTATGCCCCTGGATAGGAAGGATATCTCTGAGGTCATCTTTTCTATTTCACTAGATAATTACAAAATTATTGGACATAAACCTTCTTTAGACAAACACAACTATTCTTTAATCATTAGAAGCTGCTTACTTTTGTTGAAAATCCTTGATCAATTTCTTTGCCTTGTTGTATTTCTTTTCCAAGGCCTGATACTGGCTTTGAGTCTCTTTGAGATGTTCATTCACTGTGTGGCATAATGTTTGGGCCTCAATCCAGTAGCTTTCCAACTTCAACATTCTTTCCTTATTCTCTTCTATGTTCTGTTGGAGTTGGGTTTTTTCTAGTTCCCACCTCACTTTCTCATTTTCTGCCGCCTGCAGCTGGAGGAAACAAATGTCATGGCAAAGATAATTTGGCCACTTCTGTAGCAAAAATCTTTCATTTTTATAGCATGTTGTAGGTAAAGTTCTATTATCATAAACAATCACTGAAACCACTTCAGTTGAGAAAAGCAAGTATTATTTTTATAATTCCATAGATGATAAAGTGGAAGCCTTGAAAAGTGAAATGATTTGTCCAAGGTCACACATTTGATAAATGATAAAACATGGATTAGATTCCACCTCACATGATATTTCCATCACACCATGTGGTCTGAAATTCTGCGAGTAGTAAAAGATGTTTCAGAGTTTGACATATCCAATGAATGTCAACATGTTTTGAGTTTTTAAAAATACATGATTATATATAAAAAATTTAATTAAAAACGTAGTGAAGAGGGGCAGGGAGGAGAGAGGAGTTAGAAGCATAGTATGGCCTAATGATTGGTTAAGTCTCTGGAGTCATTTAGCATAGATTGAATCCCAGTTCTGCCATTAGTGGCCATTAAACCTTGGACAAGTAATTGAAGTTCTCTAAGACTCAATTATATCATCTATACAACAGAATTGTGATATAACACGTTAGTATATTTGAAATAGCTCCTTAAATATAAAAATCATCTGATAAACATAAACCACTTTCACTCTGCTTTTAACCCTTTTGATGATCTTATTTCATTCTTTATTTCAATGGACATGAACATAGTCTATATAGCTCATTATTTTACATGTAGTATAATAAATTTCTCAAGCTTTATAAACCTCAACTCCCATAAAAGTATAAAAGACAGTGTAAGTAAACGTATAAATTGTGGCTTGGTTAATTTAATTCCTTCCCATGGAACAGAAAGCCATAACCAGCTTTTTGTGGTTTCTGTTTCCAGGGACTCTTCAGAATAGAGAGTAAACTAGTCTAACACCCTAATTTCTACAGAAATCCAAGACTGATCATTTAGGTGAGGGCTCAAAACTCATTCCCAATAACTGTCTGGCCTTCAAAGTAGTACTATCTACTTTATATGCCTTCTTTAATGTTCAAAAGGATGCAAAGTCATTATAAACTATCAATGTTCAAAATCATACAACATTTAGCAAAAGCAAACGTACTTTTATACACACACATCTATGTTTTTGCAAATATTTTTAACTAAACACATTTGCAAAACAGTTTATAAAGTTAGAAAGTAGCCAAAACAATTTCAAAATTAGGAATTCTATTATCAGAATGAATAATCATAATAAAGTGTGCTAATCTGTGGATATTACATGCCAATGTAATGATGAAAACATATAAAATGCTAATTTATAGTATTTTCCAAGTTAAATGTCTATAGTCTAATATATAAGCTCCATTAAAACATTTACAATTTAAATGTTTTAACAACAATTTAAAAAATCTTCAATTCTTTCTATGTCAAGAGACAATAACAATTTAAAACAGGACTAGGTTATTTACTACTTCTTTTATTAAGCAATGTTTTGTATCAAGTTGTTTATTTAGCAACCACTACTAATTTAAAATTATTATTCACAGAGCTGGGCTGACACCATGAATGATATATAGATGTATTTTGACTAAAGAGCTGCAGAGTGAATTAGCTGAGAATAGCATTTAACCAAAATAGCCTTGCTAATTCATCTCCATTTAAAACACATGGAGAAACCAAAACAAGTGTTCAATGTGAACAATAAAACAGATCATTAGTGGTGGGGGAGTAATTACATCTTAATTTTTAAAAGACCATGGAAACATAAAGAATAATGCCTTATAAGTAATTTAAAAATATTTTTAAACCTTTGAAATTGGATATTTGATAAAACTAAATAAAATTGCTAGAATTGTGTCTCATATAAGTGCGTTAAAATTTGTCAATTAAAATATATAGACTAATAATACATACTCCCTTTTATCAAGACCTTTTCTCCCCCACAAACTTAATTTATGTGAACCAAACTAAAAATTTCCAGTAGTACCTGGCACTTAAAATAATTATGCATGTATTAAGTTTATAAGTTTATAATATTTAATTATTAGAAATTAGGAATTGTTTATATATACAAAATTGATGTGCTATACTAAATTTGTTCCTAAAAACAAATAAATGATTAAATCTATTTATAAGGTAAGTAAAGAGGACATATAGTAGCTTTGCTTAAGGAATTAGTAATCAAAACACGCTTTGCATGCTTGAACCATTAAAAATATTACTTTTTAAGGAAATCTCAGAGGCCACATATGTGCAAATACATAACTATGTATATTTAAAATATTGTGTTATTTGCACTGAGGGGGACATGGGTGTTTGCTCTCACTGGCAGGTTTGTCTATGTACCTAACAGTGAAAATGAATCTCTCACATTTGTATTCTTTCAAATGTACAGGGACAAATCCTTTAGTTCTAGGGTTGAATTTATTCACAGTATCTGAAGTTCAAAAAGTAAAATTCAAACACCATGTTTTGGTGCTTACCTTGGTCTTCAATTTTTGAATCTCTGCTTCTGTAACTGCATGTTTGATTTGCAACTGAAAATTGAAAAGAAAGAAAAAATCTGAACTAAGAAAGTGTATCTATATTTTTAAAGCCTCAGCAGCTACAAGAATGCCTTATTACACAGTAAAAGGCCTAGAAAAGTGCTGCAGTGCAGCAAGTTGTAAATTAAAGTGTCTACTGTGTGAAATGACACTGGGTGCAAACTAATTAAACACAGAATTTATGGCCTATACTCCCTAACATCAGATTAGGTTACCAATTTAATGGCTCAGGGACCAAGAGAAGAAAACACTTTTTATCGCCCTCTTTGCAGCTCTTCCTTTATGATTTTAATGTCAAGGAACTGTTTCCTTGCTAAATCTATCTCACTGAACGGCATAAGCAGGCAAGTGAGCTGGTACTGTGATTTAATTCCAAACCTGGCAGTGTGAAGGTTTATTCCAAATCTGGAAGAAAGGTGGCGCTATGGTCCTGTGAGTTGCAAACACATTCTGATCAGCAGCTCGGCTGCAATGGGAGAGAGGAGGACTGCAGTTGCCCGAGGAAATCTCCGATTTTTTTTTTTAATTGCAGGAAAGGTACAGATCCAGATATCTGTCCTCCAAAGGATCTGCTCGTTTTGAAGACTCAGATCCCAACAGAACAGCTTCTTCTACCGCTTATTAGCATAAGAGTCACGGTTTACATTTGTTTTGCTTGTCCCTACCCCCAACTTTGTTTTCTTTGTAAGGGAAGAAGAACAAACTGAACGAATCATTCATTTCCTTAGGGGATCAATAAATACTCCCAGATTTAAGAAAAACAACTTATAGGTTCACAATTTCTTGTCTGAAATCCTTGGGCCAGATGCTTTTGGAAGTCAGCATTCTTCCAACTTTAGAAAGGTAGTTAATATGTCTCTTCTACAAACTGCTTATTATCCACAGCAGGGTCTTTGGAGGCACTCTATAGTCAAACACATGAATTATTTGTGCCACCAGACATGAACACTTCCACTAAGTGAGACACATAAAGACTGTAAATAGCATCCTGTCAGGTCAGGTTGTACCACTAAATTAGTTTGACACAAAATTACAAAAAAGACTGGAGCATTTTGGATTTAAGACTGTACATGAGGGACCATAAATTTTTACTATTACTGTAATCAAGTAAGGCTAAGAGGTTTTCTTATCAGAAGTGAGTCTGACAGAAGGACAGAAATGGGTTTTTAGACTAGCAATGTGAACCTGTGGAGACCATGCACGTCATAAATAGCCCTCTCTTGGGTTTGCAACCTGTATTCCCTTGGTTTTTACCAAGTTCGTAGGGACACATGGCAAGGATGATAAGGGGAAGATGGAAGAATCAAAGACAGGCCTATTGGACCCTCTTGGATGCCAGTGGCTAACTGCCCAGAACCTGAGGGTTCCTAAGTTCCTTGTAAAGTGCTCCCTCCTGTTACGCAAAGGGCCATGAGGTCTGTAGGCCACAGCTCTTGTTACTGCTCTTGGTGCTGAGTGGTGACGTTGAAACTTTTCAGTTTGATTCTGCCCCATTCACACTGCTTACATTCTTCCTGATCTGGTCACTCTGGCCATCTTGCTGGTGTGGCTATTGCTCCTTGCACCCTCACTGGCTCCTAGGGGCTTCTGTGCTTGAACAGTCTCTAGAGTAGGATGCTATGTGGAAAGGTTATTTCTATGAGGCCCCAAATCTGGCTCTTTTAGTTTCCTATCACAGCACAAGTGGTACAATTCTTACTTACCTGCCTTTAGCAGATGCTCAGAGCATTAGAGAACCCGGCAAGGAATCTAATCACAAGTTTTCTCAATGACTAGATTGGAGGAAGATACAAAGATACAAAATGTTGCTCTGAAATCCCTGTAATTCCCTACCTCCTCACTGAGGTCTATGCTCATCCTAAGCACTAGTCTGGATGGATCTTTCGGGAGCCTGACAACACCACGCTAGCCAGTCAGATAGGTTTGAATGCCCAGCGGATACTCCAACTGTAGGCTTTTCTGGACTCATTTTAGACATGGGAAGACTAAGGATCAGAGAAGACAACCAACCTGGTCTAGTCCTCACAGTGAATCACTATTAAAACCAGGACTAAAACCTGGATCTTCTCGTTCTGATCCAGTGCCATTTTCCTTAGAAAATGGGGATCAATTCAACAGGCATTCATTGAAGAGTTGCTATGTGGAGGATGCTGTGAAAATAACTTTTTCGGCCAGGCGAGGTGGCTTACCCTATAATCCCAGTACTTTGGGAGGCCAAGGCGGGAGGATCATGAGGTCAAAAGATCAAGACCATCCTGGCCAACATAGTGAAACCCTGTCTCTACTAAAAATATGAAAATTAGCAAGGTGTGGTGGTGCACGTCTATAATCCCAGCTACTCAGGAGGGAGGCTGAGGCAGGAGAATCGCTTGAACCCAGGAGGCAGAAGCTGCAGTGAGCTGAAACTGTCCCACTGTACTCCAGCCTGGGTGACAGAGAGAGACTGTCTCAAAAAAAAAAAAAGAACTTTTTCTCCCTCTAATAAATATTAGGTCTAATTTCCCCCACCAGTATAAACTAATAATGTAAAAAAGGGAGTACTTAGACATTAGTCACTTTATATATAAATCTACAAAAATAAATAATGTATATGTACACACACACATATGGCTATGTGCTAAGGCATCCAGCAAATCCATACGCCTGGGTAATTTTGGAGGATTTCCAATAGTTATCGACAAGATCTACTTCTTGTTCCGGCAACCATGTGCCGAGCATGAAGAGTAGTTAAACTGCTTGAATTCATCTCTGGCCTATCATGTACTCTGTGGAGCATTAGAAAATTACCTAACCTCCCTTTCACTTTCCTCCCCTGTAAAATTCAGTGCTTTATAAGTCATAACCTTCCTCACTGGATGATTAAGTGATATAACCCACAGAAAGCATTTAGCACAGTAGCTAGCATAAAATAAGTCCTCAGTAAACTCAGCCAGGACCAAGAAAGAATGCTCTGAATAACTCAAATATGATTACACCAGCTTCACCTCTCAGTTAAATGTGCTAACTGCTGTAAAATGTCACACCTGAAGTAAAATGAACACTTCTGATTCTATTTAAAGGTAAGCAAGAAATCAAAAGGGCAGATTTCACAGTGAACACTGCACTATGGGCAAGTGCCAGAAATTTTTTAACTCATGGTAGGGTAACCAAATACATGGCATGCAACTTGTTGGGACTTTGGACTTTCTTTTCTCAGATCACTGTGTCTTCTAGAAGTTGTTTCCCGTATGAAAAACGCTAGATGGGAGGAACTCCAAGGGCCCTTTCACATACAATGGGTGTGACATTTATGAAACAAAGAACCTGAAGGTAGTTGTCAAGGTTGCAGAGTTTAGAAATTCTTGTTCCGAGCCAACGTTTTCATTCTTGTGAATGAATACACTAGAGGAATCCACAAATTGTGGGACAAACCTAAGTAAAACTGTGAAACAGCCCATGTTGATCTATTGCACCTCTCCCATCTCACCAACAACGGATAACAGGAGGGAACTGAACTCATTAGCAGTGAGGTGAGAACAACTGCTAAAAGTCTGGAGTGTTACTAAGTATAGCTAAATTCCTTACATATAGGAAAGCAGAATGAATTGTGTAAATTCACACATTATTCAGAATGGACAAAATTTTCTTAGGACTCATAAGGCCTAAAAGTAAAGATATGTGATTATTTTAATTCTGTATGCACATTAAGAGAATTTATATAAATCTATCACTATTGATAAGAAAAGCATCGAAAATACACTAACTGAACCTTTTCATTTTATATAGTATGGACCTGTGTCTAGTGTGCTTATGTTGTACCAAAGCCAGGTTTTAGAAATCTCAGCCCATGGTTCTTTCCACTAATACTAAATTTCTTACATTTGTAGGTCCCTTTATCTTTAATCATCTCCCTTTATCATTGCAAATGACTGGGGGAGGCAGGACAGGTGTTGTGAACCTCATGGTTCAGATGAGGAAAGAGACTCAGAGAAGTCACATACCTTCTTGAAGTTTCCACTAGAAGCAGGTGGTGGAGTGGAAACAAAATCAGGTTTCAGTCTTCCTGCCTCTGTTTCTCTCTTCATCATGTACCTCACTGAACCATTTACTTTGGAATTTTTTTTCTTTTAGTCTTCCCCCAAACCCCAAGGCATATGTCACCATCATCCTTTCTCAGATGAGAAGTTACTCCAATTGGAAACCATGGATCACTTCTGGTAGTTTCTGAGCATTCTGACACCGAATGCAAAATGGTGCTCAATCAGCTGCTGTTATTATTAAGGAAGCTTAGAAAGCACGCCTCCACCTCCCTTAATAATCAATCAGCATTTAGTGAATGAGACTATGTGCTAAATACTATGCTAATTACTGAGGATACATGAACATGACATAGAATCTACCTTCAAGATACTTGAGGGAGACTAATAAATACTACCTTGTAAGAATTCAGATCACTCTGTGAGAAAGGTCAGAGGCAACCTGCTCCTGGGTGGCTTGTTTAGTCTTTTGTTCCTATCCAGATCAGATGTCCCATGGCTTTGGTCTGTTTCTCCAGCCATGGACCCTACCTTCCAAGCAAAGTGAGCAAGATGGACCCGAGATAGCTCCATTTCATGTTGAAAACAAAATTGCTTTTTACAGGGGTGAAGGACCTTGACAAAAGAAGCATAGTTGGTAAAAAGGTTGAGTTTTCTTATTCTAGAGCAGTTCCCTTTCCAAATGTTTAAGAGATTTATGTCAAGAATCAATAACCTTTTCAAATTACAGGTCCAAGAGTTTGCAAGAATGGTCAGGCAGGCTGACTGCAGTGACAGAAGGTCAACAGGGCTGGGCAATAGAAAATAGAGCCTGAAATGCCTGTTGGGAGTTTTTGGGCTTCAGATAATCTAGGTTTAGAAGAAAGACTTGGTATCGGTGGACATAAATAAAAAGAAAAGGTTAAGGACTGCAGGTCAAAGTCTTTTAACTTACAAGACCATCTTTTTCATCTCTCCTGTCATCTTTAACATGAAAGCCATAGATATGGACCTCAGGATTTCAGCACAAATAAACATACACATTCCTATGAGAACAGGAGTTTTCATTTAACATTCTGAAGGTGTACCTGCTGTGTATATTTTCTGTTTATTTTTTCAAAAAGATGAATACAGAACATGCACTCATATCACTGAATCAATATAATCCAAATATAACTGTGCTAGAAATAGAAACATCTTACACAGAAATTTAAATAGTGAGACTGAACTTTTGCCCTCTCGCTACTTATCCTGTGACAGCATGGAAAACATTTTTCTTTACAAAGTGAAAAATACCTTTGCAGGAAATGTTTCAAGAGAGCTCTAGTTCTAGAAATATTACAATCAGATAAGAGCAACATTTTCTGCTACTTTACAAAAGCAAATCAATAACTAATATTTTCATAGAACTTATAAAGTGTTTTCTAGATTGGAATCTAAATTTTTACAATTATCTTTGTGAGTATTTGAGTGACATACGTCTTACCTACAACAATGTAGCTCCACAAAAGAAATCAAAGCTGTTTTTAACTACATTTTGGTGCTATTAAAATCAAGTTTTGCCACATTTCTTTGTAATTTCTGATGAAAAGTTTATACATGGTATCTATCCTACTTATTAACAAAAGTGCTTTACTTAGGGAATCCTGTATGCAAAATGAACTAAAACTGGCTGACTGAACAATAGCACAATCTAATGTGAATGGTAAGACTATTTGCAGCATATGTAGCACAGGGTGAGATTCTCTAACAAGGTCAGTCTCTAAGTACTCATAAACTTGTTATTAATAATGATGCCGCTGGATGTAGTTTTAGGCCTGTAATTATGGCTCTTTTTTTAAATAAATAACTGCTACTAAGTAGGCAGCAATTTATAGTTTCTCTACATGTTAGTGGAAACTTCCATAAAGATAACTTAATGTTATTATCCCATGCATTTATAACTTTTCTAAATTCATTTTCAAAGACTTAAATAAAATAAACCAACTTTTAGACTCCATTTTTTCTTCAAGAGAAATGTAGAGTTTTTTTTTTAATTGTTGCAATTGCGATGACTCCTGAGGAGGAGTGTCAAGGGAGAAATTGGACAGTCAGTTTAAATGGCAACCGGCTAACAGTTCCTGAGCCAGCCTTGCCCTACCTTCCACTAAATTACCAGTGAAATCACATTAAAAACAAAAAAACTCAAAACCAAAAATGGACACCACAACTTAAAGCAATAGTTCATAGAATATAAAAGAGTCATGAAGTTGAATTAAGAAAAATCTATCCAAAATTCCCTCTGACAAGAGGGAGACACTTTGTACCACCCTCACTGATGGCTTGAGATCCATTCTGTCCTAAGAAAAAACTGGACAACCCCTATTGTCTTGCCCAGGAATGGGGCCTCAAGCCAGGCTCTCTAACTTCCTCACTATTCCATATTTGTTCAGAAAGTGACTGTTAGGGGGAAATGCAGGAAGGTGGCTGATGCATCTCATTGCATGGCGCACTGCATACTTTCTGCTGCAGACGTTATACAGACAGGGGTGGCCTCAGTAAGTGCTTTGACAGTGAATATTGGAAATTACCTTTTTTATCTCTTTAGCTTAGAGAACTATGTGGCAATATTTGGGAGTATCTCACCTTAGCACAGAGAATTGCCCTACATGTGAGACTGCTAGAAAATAGCAACTGGGCTGGAAACAAGGCACCTACATATCCCTCCTGATCTAAGTCTAGAAATGAAATTCATAATCAAAAAGTGAATAATTACTGACTAACCAATTACTAAAAGGTTTTCATCTCATTTCAAGATAAGTAAAGGAAAAACAGACTACCTTAGGTCTATTAACAAATACTGCAAATCAAGGTAAAGAAAATATCAACTTGAACACACAAATAAGTAAACTTGTGAAAATGATGTATCCCATATGTAAAAAAATACTTTAAGACCACTTTTTGAAATTCCAAGGTGAAGAGAAAGTAAAGAAGGATGAGAAAGAATGAAGAGTAAGAAAACTAAACATTTAATAAGAGAATTAAGCCATCTTAGAAGTGCTACAAAGTGTAAATGAATTTGAAATTAAAAGCATATCTAATTACAACTGAACTGTACACTTAAAATGGTAAAGACAGTAAACTCTACATGTATATTTTACCTAAATAAAAAATTAACAAAAAAGCATAATGTTACAAAAAATAAAATCACTGATATAACAAGACAAATTTAAGAAACAATCTCAGATACAGAAAAAAAAAATAAAAGAAAACCATAAAAAAGGTAATAGATACTGATGACAGTGCTTCTAGAAAAAAAAAAAAAAAACAGAAATAGAAAACAAAAACTGAAGGAAACATTAATGCACTAAAATGAAAACAAAACAAAAACAAAGAAATCAAATTAAAAAGAAAAATAATCAATGAAAGAAGACCTGCTTTAAGAAATTGTGCTAAAAAATTTTAAAGTACAAAGTGAAAACAATACAAGCATCCAAATGCCAGCTTTATGTTAGACTTTTCCTTTAAAACACACTTAACTCAATAAATCTTGCCCTACCACTTTTTCAGGAAAAAAGTTTGTAAATGAATTTAGAATGCCATTCTTAGTATGGGAAGCTCATGGAAACTATATCCTCCATAAATACTTAATAAATTATTTAAAGATGTACTCTGAGAATGAGGAAAAATTCAGAATTTAAGAATGAATAATTTATTCTTTAAAAGCAATAATAGTGGATACTGATTAACCTGAGAGTGTATCTGTTGTATCATTTGAAAGCTAACCAAAAGTTTTTTTAAAATGTGACAATTATATTTTAATAATCTCTCTTAGAACCCAAGATTGTATCAAAATTTTCCATATGGAACAGTCAAATGATATTACTTAAATTCAAATTATATTATTTTATTCTTAATTTTTAATATTTTGGTTTTTAATTTTAAATTAATTTTAAATTTTAATTTTTTTAATTTTAATGTTTATATTATTTTGTCCTTAAATTTTTAAATACTTTAAAAAAAACTTAAAGACAAACCTTAGTAAAAGCCAATTAACATAAAAGAAACATACAATAAAAGAAGGTAAGAACATCTATACCTTGCATAATTATAGCAATAAACTTAACTTGGCTAAATTTTCATAGTAAAAAATACAAACTCCAAGATTATATGTTTGTTTGTTTGTTTTGAGACTGGGTATCACTCTGTTGCCAAGATTGGAGTGCAATGGCACAATCACCATTCAACTGCAGCCTCGACCTCCCAGGCTAAGGTGGTTCTCTGACCTCAGCCCTCTAAGTAACTGGGCGCACAGGTGATTACATTTTTTTAAAGCTACAATAAAATGATGTGCTACAATTAGGTTTACGTTAAAAATAGGTACACACTTATACATTGGTGTTTATCCAGCAACTGCAAATAAAAGTATTAGTAAGAATATTAACATCAATGTATACTTAAAGGTTGATAAATCTTTAAGTCATATTTTATGTACTTTCAACATGGCATCAAAATAGATAACCAAAGCTATAAAACACAAAATACAACAATGAGATATAAGTCCAGTATATGTAATTCTCAATTTCCTAGATTAAAGAAAAATGAATATGGATCCAGAAGGTCTAAAACACATCAAGTCACTTTTACCAAAAATACCCATATCAATCTACAATAAAAGCATCACACGCAAAAAAAAAAAACAAAAAAAACTTGAAAAGACACTATTATCTGGCCTCAGTGTAATACATTAAATAAATTAAAAAGTTTCCTTAATTATTCAAGTCAGAGAGAAAATGAAAGTAAAATTGAAAAATATAGACTATTTATGAAGTGATGACAATGAGAAGCGTGCACGTTCAAATGACATGTGGCCAAAGGCATAATAAGAGACAGGTTCATAATTTTAACTGCTCTTACTTCCTTGGATAGGTATATTCATAAGTATTTTATTTTTCTTTGCAGCTACTGTGAAGGTTGAGTTCTTGATTTGATTCTCAGTTTGGTCACTGTGGGTGTATAGCAGAGCTACTGATTTGTGTACATTAATTTTGTATACTGAAACTTTGCTGAATTCATTTACCAGTTCTAGAAACTTTTTGGATGAGTCTTTAGGGTTTTTTAGGTATACGATCATATCAACAGCAAACAGCGACAGTTTGACTTCCTCTTTACTGATTTCCTCTTTACTCTTTTTTCTGATTGCCCTAGCTAGGACTTCCAGTGCTATGTTAAATAGAAGTAGTCAAAGTGGGCATCCTTGTTTTGTTCCAGTTTTTGCGGGGAATGCTTTCAACTTTTCCCTGTTCAGTATAATGTTGGCTGTGGGTTTGTGAGAGATGGCATTTATTACCTTACGGTATGTCTCTTCTCTACAGATTTTGCTGATGGTTTTAATCATAAAGGGATACTGGATTCTGTCAAATGCTTTTTTTGCATCTATTGAGATAATCATATGATTTTAAATTTTAATCCTGTTTATGTGGTGTAACACATTTATTGACTTGCACGTTAAATCATTCCTGCATCCCTACTATGATCATAGCAGGTTATCTTTTTGATGTGTTGTTTTTGTTTTTTTTTTTACTATATTTTAAGTTCTGGGATACATGTGCAGAACATGCAGGTTTGTTACATAGGTATACATGTGCCATGGTCGTTTGCTGCACCCATCAATCCATCATCTACATTAGATATTTCTCCTAATGCCATCCCACCTCTTACCCCCTATCTGCTGACAGGCCCAGGTGTGTAATGTTCCCCTCCCTGCGCCCATATGTTCTCATTGTTCAACTCCTGTTTATGAGTGAGAACATGTGGTGTTTGGTTTTCTATTCCTGTGTTAGTTTGCGAGAATGATGGTTTCCAGCATCATCCATGTCCCTGCAAAGGACATGAACGCATTCTTTTTTATGGCTGCATAGTATTCCATGGTGTATATGTGCCACATTTTCTTTATCCAGTCTATCATTGATGGACATTTGGATTGGTTCCAAGTCTTTGCTATTGTGAACAGTGCTGTAACAAACATATGTGTGCATGTGTCTTTATAGCAGAATGATTTATAATCCTTTGAGTATATACCCAGTAATGGGATTGCTGGGTCAAATGGTATTTCTGGTTCTAGATCCTTGAGGAATCGCCACACTGTCTTCTACAATAGTTGAACTAATTACACTCCCACCAACAGTGTAAAAGCATTCATATTTCTCCACATCCTCTCCAGCATCTGTTGTTTCCCGACTTTTTAATGATCACCATTCTAACTGGTGTGAGAGGGTATCTCATTGTGGTTTGATTTGCATTTCTCTAATGACCAGTGATGATGAGCTTTTTTTTTTTTTTCATATGTTTTTTGGCCACATAAATGTTCGATTTTGAAAAGTGTCTGTTCATATCCTTCACCCACTTTTTGGTGTTTTTTTTTTTTCTTGTAAATTTGTTTAAGTTCCTTGTAGAATCTAGCTATTAGCCCTTTGTCAGATGGATAGATTGCAAAAGTGTTCTCCCATTCTGTAGGTTGCCTCTTCACTCTGATGATAGTTTCTTTTGCCGTGGAGAAGCTCTTTAGTTTATGTAGATCCCATTTGTCAAGTTTGGCTTTTGTTGCCACTCATTTTGGTGTTTTAGTCATGGAGTTTTTGCCCATTCCTATGTCCTCAATGGTATTGCCTAGGTTTTCTTCTAGGGTTTCTATGGTTTTAGGTCTTACATTTAAATCTTTAATCTATCTTGAGTTAATTTTTGTATGAGATGTAAGGAAGGGGTCCAGCTTCAGGTTTCTGCATATGGCTAGCCAGTTTTCCCTATACTATTAAATAGTGAATCCTTTCCCCATTTTTGGCAATATTTTTAGTACAGTTCAATCTCACTGCTTGCTATTGGTCTGTTCAGAGATTCTATATCTTCCTGGTTTAATCTAGGACAGTTGTATATTTCCAGGAATTCGAACATCTCCTCTTTATTTTCTAGTTTATGCATGCAAAGGTATTCATAGTAGCTTGGAATGATCTTTGATATTTCTGTGGTATCAATTGTAGTATCTTCTGTTTCATTTCTAATTGGGTGTATTTGGATCTTCTCTCTTTTCTTGGTTAGTCTTGCTAGAGATCTATCAATTTTATTTATCTTTTCAAATAACCAGTTTTTTGTTTCATTTGTGTTTTGTATTTTTTTGTTTGTTTGTTTCAATTTCATTTAGTTTTGCTCTGATCTTCATTATTTCTTTTCTTCTGCTGGGTTTGGATTTGGCTTGTTCTTGCTTCTTCAGTTATGTGAGGTGTGACCTTAGATTGTCAGTTTGTGCCCTTTCAAACTTTTTGATATAGGTATTTAATGCTATAAACTTTCCTCTTAGCATCACTTTTGCTGTATCCCAGAGGTTTTGATAGGTTGCATCACTATTACTGTACTGTTCAAATGATTTTTTAATTTCCTTCTTGATTTCACTGTTGACCCAACAATCATTCAGGAGCAAGGTTATTTAATTTCCATGTATTTGCATTGTTTTGAGGGTTCCTTTCAGAATTGATTTCCAATTTTATTCCACAGTGGTCTTAGAGAACTTGAGATAATTTCAATTTTCTTAAATATACTGAGACTTCTTTTGTGGCCTATCATGAGGTCTATCTTGGAGACTGATACATGTGCTGATGAATAGAATGTATATTCTACAGTGTTGGGTAGAATGTTCTCCAAATATCTACAGATATTTGTAGAAGTCCATTTGTTGTAGGGTATAGTTTAAGCCTATTGCTTCTGTGTTAACTTTCTGTCTTGATGACCTACCTGTCTAGTGCTGACAGTGGAGTATTAAAATCCCCCACTATTATTGTGTTGCCATCTATCTCATTTCTTAGGTCTAATAGTAATAAGTTTGGGAGCTCCAGTGTTAGCTGCATATATATTTAAAATCGTAATAGTTTCCTGTTAGACTAGTCCTTTTATCATTACATAAAGTCTCTCTTTGTATTTTCTCAGGCAGTCAGCAGGGTCATAGAGCTCCCAAGATATAACCTTTGTCTTCAGCTACCAGGGTGGGAAGAGGAAGACCATAGGTCGGGGCAGGGACAGGGGTATCTGAGCTCAGCCTCTCCTTGGGTGGGGGATGGGGCTGTGGTTCCCAGTCCAGTGGCATTATATTCCCAGGGGGATTATGGCTACCTCTGCTGAGTCATATAGGCTACCAGGGAAGTGAGGGAAAGTCGGCAGTCATAAGCCTCACCCTGTTCCCATGCAGCCCAGAATCCTAAAGGCCAGTCTCACTCCCACTGTGCCCTCCACAACAGCACCAAGTCTATTTCCAGGTAGCTCGTAACTAGGGCTGAGAATTCGTCCTAGGCCACGACCCTCCCCATGGAGAAAGCAAGGAGACTCTTAGTTTTTTGGCATCTCAGGGAGGCTGCAGTTGTGATCTAGTTCCTTTAAAAGATCTCTTCGCTTTCCTGGTATTTTCCAGTGGCAGTTCCTAGAGCAAAAGTTCACGATGTGAGTCTCTACACACTGCTCTGTCCATTCAGGCAGGAGCTGCAAGCTAGTCCTGCCTCCTATCTGTCATCTTAATTCTCCCAGTTTTTATTTATTTATTTGAGATAGGGTTATGTCTGGCTCTGTCACCTAGGCTGGAGTGCATTGGCAACCTTCAGTGCTCACTGTAACTTCAAACTCCTGAGCTCAAGCCATTCTCCCACCTCAGTCTCCCAAAGAAATGGGAATGTAGGTGTGAGCCACCATGCCTGGCCCTTGTGGCAGCTTTTCTTTAACCCACTCCAGTAATATTTTCTGCTACTTATAGCTGGATACTTAGGTAACTTATGTATGTATGTGACTTACATAATAAATAGAGGGCACTATAAAATTTTAGAGAGGATGAGAAAAAAGGCTTGAATTAAACAAATAAATTCCATAAACTTGGATTAAAAGATTCAATGTTATTATTATTATTATTTTTTTTGAGATGGAGTCTCACTTTGTCGCCTAGCCTGGAGTGCAGTGGCGTGATCTCAGTTCACTGCAACCTCTGCCTCCCAGATTTAAGCAATTCTCCTGCCTCAGCCTCCAGAGTAGCTGGGATTACAGGCGCGTGCCACCACGTCCTGCTAATTTTTTGTATTTTTACTAGAGATGGGGTTTCACCATCTTGGCCAGGCTGGTCTTAAACTTCTGACCTCGTGATCCACCGATCTCAGCCCCACAAAGTGCTGGGATTACAAGTGTGAGCCGCCATGCCTGGCTTCAATGTGATTTTTAAAATGCCAGTTCTCTGCAAATTTACTAGTTTAACATGATTACAACAAAAAATGCAGAGTATTTTTCAAGGGTATTCATGAAGTGATTCAAATATTTTCTTGAATAAGTTGAAAAGTAAAGGCATTTTGAAGAGAAGAGTTGGGGGGATGTAACTTAGTCCATCAATATTGATGTATATTGTAATAGTATTTCACTGAAGAAAAATGAGAAGATGGAGTAGACTATGATGGCCATAAGCAGTTCAGAAGTAAAGGCACAAATTCTTTAGATAATAATGTTGGCCCTCCCACCAATGGGAAATGGGCAAATCGGCATGTAATAAAAGGACTAGCCAACCTGTCAACTATTTGGAAACTTTAAATTAGGTACCTGTCTTATATCATACAACAAATTCCAGTATATGCTTGACACCAGTAATTCCCTAAATATTTAACCACTAACTATATGCCAAGAATTGTGCAAAGACTGAGAACACAAGAGGAAGCAAAAACATGGGAGCTTAGAGTCTAGCAGGAAGATATAAAACAGGCCCAAAGTCGGACTGATTGAGATAATGTCAGTGTAAAGTGCTTTCCCCAAGTAGTAAAACACATAATTTTGCTTAAAATAATTAAGACAATCCTATAACAGGAAACTTGGTAAAGACTCCAATACAGTATGACTCTTCACACTCACCCCAAGTTTTGTGCGTAATTCTGTGAAAAGTGCCTGGTGCTATACAATATTTGGACATGTATATTAATCACATATAGAAATTTAATACTATGATAGTGACACTGTACAAGATATAAATGTCACAGAAGAGTGCCACACAGGTGATCCACAGGGGCAATATTCTGAAGAAATGAATATATTAATGTTAAATGTAAAACAAAAGAGGATTAAAAAAAATGTAAGTGGAATAATATGATATTGCCTGTTATTGAGATGAGGACAAAATTCTAATTCTTAGAAACCAAACTAAAAGAAAGTTACAGATCTGGTTACTTAAGCTAAAAATAAATTAGCCATGTTTCATAGAATGAGTCCAGATCACGCAGCAGTCTACGCCAGGGTCATTTTTCAGTAAAGGGCCAGAAAGCAAATAATTTAGGATTTGCAGGGCATACAGTCTCTGTTGCAACTTTCAACTTTCCTGTTGTAATATGTATTCAGCCACAAACAAAGAGATGGGCATGCTTGTGTTCAAATAAAACTTTATTTATAAAAAGTAGGCCAGATTTGTACAATGTGTCATAATTTCCCAACCCCTGACCTAGATCACTTAATTGTCTTTACAATGGTGCATGCTTAAAACAATATATATGGAGCTTTGAGGCCCTGGCTCAATTTTGAAAATGGAAGGTATAACTTTCCATATGTTATTTGTGCCCTATAGGCTCTTCACCTTCCATAAAAGAATGTGGACCCTTCTTCCAGCTCAATTATCTACCAAAGACTAGGAGTCATACTCATTAGCAAAATGAAAGAGGTGTATTAGGCTTTTGCCAGGGAATAGTACTTTGATCTCACTGCCTCCAATATTTGTTAAAGTTGGGTTATGAGTTAAAATACTCAAGGAAGATTTCTTAGAGAATAAGTCATCTACCTATTTTTCTTGATAACTTATATTCTTTAACCAAATAAGGGCTACAGAGAAACAGGTAAGTAGATTACACCTCTTCCTCCCAGTCAGCCACTTTTTGGAGAACTTTTCTTTTTCTGTATTGCTCAGTTTGAAGATATTAATTTAGAAAGTCTTTATAAGAAATGAACAAATTGTAAATAATGACATATTTCTCTTTCATGATGGAGGATACTCTCCCCAAACAATGAAGGATAAACTGCTTGGGGATTTATTAATCACTGTTTCTGTTTCACATGTGTCAGGTTTCTGAGAAGTTACTTTGGAAGAAGAGTTATCCACATTTCCTCCCCGCAGATTCTATTCCTGGCCCTTCTCTAAGAGCACATTGCCTCAGGAGTCTGACCTCTTCAGACTGAGACTGTATCATCACATTCCCTTGCCTGGGTTTGGAAGCATCAGCAGGAAAAGGAAAGCAGAGTCAGGGTATATTCTTACCCTTGCCCCAAGAATGCAGCTTTTAGCAGTGGCTGTATCTTATAAAGCTGCAGATGTTGAATGGCTTTCCTCCAAAATGGGAATATCTTCCCTTCTTTTTACCCATTAAGCCAAAAGATGGTAATAGCCTCCTGCTGTTGCCAGTCCCTGTGCACGTCATGGCCCCTTGTTAGTGCTCTAAGTCTGCGTATTAAACTCTCTTCAAGTAAACCCTTTGGGTATGCCATCTGATGCTTATTAGAAATCTATCTCATGAACAGGAAGACAAAAAGAGTGTTTTTAGGAAACAGCCCTTTTTTTCCCATTAAGAGAAAATCTTACCACCAGGTACCAAAAATTCTGTAAAACTGAAAACATATAACTTAAACATTTAAACATCATAAAACTGCACATTTAAGTTACTGTTTGAAATTATGGGCTACATATATGTCCCTATGACAAAGAAGCATTTAAATCAATGATTGTGGAATGAGATCTACTTAAATTCTATGAGACTCAAGACAATCTGTTATTTAAAAGCTTTCACTTGCAAACTGGTTATTTTTAATATATTATTTAAACAGAAACATATGCTTAATAAAACGGACAGGCATAGATAAATATTTTGCAGCTTAGTGGCATACCTCTTTAAACTTGTGACTGAGCTTGCTTGTGTCCAGGTCTGTTGGAGAAAACATGTCCTCATTCTCAGGTAGCTCAAAGACTTCAATGGCCATGTCGCTGCCAGGAAGAACAGGTCCTACGTCATCTTCTTCTTCATCCGTGGCATATTCTCCTGTCTGAAAGGAAGGGGGTTTCAGAAATCCAGCTGTGCTTACCCCACATGGAGGTGAATTATTTGAAAATATTTAATAAAAGACAGATAAGACATGTACCCAAATGGTAAAAGTGTTAAGTAGGCTTTTCAGTCAAGCATGCCTCATGCAGCCAATGTTATAAACAAATGTTAGTTCAAAGATCCAAAGTGACAAACCTATGCCATATACAAAAGTGTTTCTAAAAATCTACTAGTATCAGTGGCATATTCAGCACAGAAACAAGAATTGCTTTTTTTTTCAATCTGAGTACTTGATTGTTTCAGCACATAAAATTATGTTGCTGAGACAAATGAGAAATTTGTTAAAATTCCCTTTGTGAATGAGCCACCCATTACTGGGAGCAAGGAAAAGGGAAGGGGAGTTTAAAAGAATCACAGAGTTGGAAGTGACCTTAATTAAGCCTTGCAAAGCTTTAGCTGATTAATTATCCTCAGCTTTAGAGTTCAAACAGTTCTGTTTTGTTTGTTAATTATTGTGGCAGTGAACTAGTGGGCTAAAGAATAAACCAAAAGGTTTCTAACCTGTAGCCTGCACCAAGTGTATTGTTTTGTCTGCCCAGCACTTTTATAAATCTGAGTATTTTGTCAATGTGAGAAAAATGTTTCACATAAAGTTTTAGATTTCCAGCTTTGAGAAAGCCAAATATCTGTTAATATAGGCACATTGGGAGATGATAGCGACTGGCCAGTTAGTAGTGGTTGCCCTTAAGGACCAGAAGGAAATCTGGTCCTTAATCCCAATCTAATAATTCTCAATGTCTGGAAGACTATTATTAGGTTGCCTTCAGATTTCTCTTTTTCAAATAAAATAATTCTAGTTTCCTCAAAGGTAATTCGCTGTAATTGTCTTTGTGGTTGTGCTCTGATTTCTCTCCAAGTTTTCCATGTTTCTCTAAATTGAAAAGCCTGAAAGTAGACACAGTTTCTAGTAAGGAATTTGAGGGTCATTGACTATGATGAACACACTACCACAGCATCCTTCACACTCTGCCTCCCCACACAGAGGCTACTGACATGAAGAACTTGACATTGGTGGCATCTGTGTATGCAAGTAAGCTCAGATATTATATGCAGAGCAATAATTTTCCAAACTGGTTACAGATTAGTTGGAACTTTAATTTTCCCCAAGTACTATCAGAAGTGATTTGACTGAAAGGAAAAGAGGTTGGTAGACTCCAATATGATCCTTTTATCTCCTGAGTACCTGGAACTCTAGAACTCTGTAGAAGTCCGTCTGAAAACGTCTAAACTATAAATACCACTTCAAGTGTCTTTGGCACTGGCAGGTGAAGGTGGCTGAAGATTGCGAGCTGGTTGGTCCCAGATAGCTTGTACTTATTTATTAGTACAATGAGATCCTACAAATCTTTTTTAAAAACTCTAATTCCAGATGTGGTAACTTTTTTTGGTGTTCTGTGAATTAATTCATCTCCTGTTCATACATATTTCTAGAGCCAACAAATACTTTGTAAATTCCAGTGACGTTAATAGGAATGCAGCAAGACTGGCAAGTAAATAATCTCAAAATATCTTTCAGAAAAATTTTCAGGTAGAGGTATAAAACTGTGTACTTGTTTTTAACCCTATCATTATAACTGGCAGCAAAACCCAAGCCTTTATTATGAAGGCTTAAATCAAGTATATAGAATTCACAATATGCAGCATTGAATGACTCAAGAAATTCCTATGCTAAATTTAAAGTATGACTAAGCTGTAACAATCAGGCACGTTTTAAACAAGAGTTGAAATGAACAATTTGATTTCCTTTTGCTAGCCTGAAAATAACTACTTGTTCACTATATGTGAAATAATTAATATAAATATGTGCCTAGGATGGGACCAGACATAAAAGAGGATCTCAGCAAATATTTTTAAAAGAATAAATCCAAGAATGCCAATGAATTAAGTTGGTTAATATATAGAAATTTCTAAGGAAGTTTTCAATAATATAAAGAAAATAAACTGGCTACTTGTTAAGAAGGCAGTGGTATAACGACAACCTTACCGTGAATCACAAGATTAGGGTATATACAACATATGCAATTCTTACCTCTAAATATAGTAGCGCTTTGTCATCCATACACACTTTAATTATGAAAATTATCTTCATAAAGATAAGTTATTAAGTGTTTTTCTTGATTCTTTTGTTGACTCTGCCAGTCTCCTCTCCTTCCTAGTACCCAAATTACTTGCAGTACTGTTAAAATTCTCATCACTCATTTCATCTTTCTATTTCCTAATGTTTTCTTTCTCCAATTAGCCTTATAAGCATCTTGAGGACAAATATGTCTTTTGCTGTCTTGATTCTACTTATTACTTATTATAGGCTAGGGATGGCATGTTTAAAACATTATGTTATAATTCTCTCTTGCTGATCACTTGCCATTCCAACCTTAAATAGGCTTTAGAATAAAGGGTGCATTTACTATAGAATCTGATAAATACCTGGAAATAAAAAAGTTACATTTAGTGGAGTAAGAAAAATAGGTTCTTCTGATATTTTATCTTTATTGAAAGTGGAAATTATTTTTGTGGTTACATTGCAAATAAAATAAGTCACATGGAATGTGTCCCTAGAATGTTGTAAACCTCAAATTTTAAATCTGCCATTCACAACGGAAGATGAACAATGTTGTGCTAAAAAACCCAAAACCAACAAAACCCAAAATTATAACAAAGTATTTCCATTGGTATCTAGCTTTTTCTACTTCTGCTCAAATTAAAAATCTTTCAAGTAAGCGGAGACTCTTGAAATTCTTTGTCCTAACACACAAACCTACTTCAAATGTGGCAGTAACAGTTTTTTGGGTAAAAAATTGACAGAGATAGTAATTTTCCTTTTCATGTCCTTACCTACCTTTTTGATTAATATATAATACTTTTTAATAGCCCCACACAATGGGGCAAAAAATGAAGAGCAATCCTTTTGCAACTTACTGTGTGCCCAGCATTATACATTCCCCAACAACTATGTGATAGAGATGTTACCATATTATCTTAATTTGAGGAAACTGAGACTCAAGAGACCATACCTAAGGTCAATTAAGTTAAGTTGTTGAAGCTACATCCAACATATTCCAAAGCCTATGCTCCTTCTTCTATGCTGTAATGTTTCCAGTCTACAGAAACTAAAGTTCTGCGGAAAAAAAAAATTGGGAATAAATGTTTTATGTTATCCCAACCCCAAACCTTGGTGCATAATCCTGTTGTATTGAAATTCACCTTCCACAGCTTTGAACATTATCACTGAATTCGCTTTGAAGACTTGCACCTCTGTACAGGGGGCTCCAAAGTTCTTGTCCTCTTCTCCTCTCTCATGATATGCTTACCCGTGGCAAGTATACAGAATTCCCCTTTGAAAGGATGGGGAGCAGTATTGGTGGGTTAATTGCAACACAGAGAAGAATCATTGACAAAACAAATGAACACACACACATACGCACAACACTTTATGTTAACAAATCACAGAAATATTCATTTATTTGCTCATCTTTTAATCGCAGGGCCAAGTCTATCTCTTGGCGTATGGGTCTGCTGACATTTCATGCACTCTTTCTTGTATAAACTACAACCATAACATATAGTCTACGAAATTATTGTAGCATCTTTAAAACAGATGAAAAAGATTCTTGCAAGGCAAAATGAATGTAAAATCCCTCTAGATTTTTATGGTTTTCCCCATCTTTTATATTTCCTTCTCACACCTAATTTTCTTGAGTTGCCAGTCTTTATTAAATCTTCCC
Organism: Cheracebus regulus; assembly: GCA_963574635.1. Lineage (NCBI taxonomy): Eukaryota > Metazoa > Chordata > Mammalia > Primates > Pitheciidae > Cheracebus > Cheracebus regulus. The sequence continues at coordinate 97,629 of CAUYQU010009415.1, read as the reverse complement.
AAAGCATTGTATTTAGTTTTCATAGATACAACTTCCTTTGCACACATATTACATCACTTAATATTTTATAAAATAATATAATTATAATAACAGGTACAACCAACACGTCCTGTCTCTTGGTAAACATATAACTTTTGACTAGTGGGAGAAGTATGTAGACATACTAGAGTCTGGGACATTCATGAGAGCTAGCTATAACTAGATTTTGTTATCTAGATTTTGTTGTCTAGATTTTGCAAAAGGAACAGACAGTATCTGTTACATTGGCAAGTTGGTTAAGTGGGGATCAATGAAAGAATTTTGGTTTTGAAGTCACGTAGACCTGTGTTCAAGTCCTGGCCCTGAGACATTGGGCGTTAGCTTCCATATCTCAGCTTTAATCTCTTCATCTATAAAGTAAGGACAAAACAGTTCCTTACTTTAGCATAAGAAAGTTGTCATGAGATTAAGTTAGATGGTGCCTTGTATTTAACACAAAGTCTGACATATGATAGGTGCTCAAAATGATGGCTATTCTTGCTGCTGCTGGTATCAATATTGCAATAGCAACAGATTGAAGCTTTTCCAATCTGTATCTTGTAACTGCGTTAGCTAAACTTTGGTCTCATCAATCTAAGTTCTTAGAAGACCTCAACACATGAATCTTTTATAAGCAAATTGGTCATTTCTGAAGTAAAACTTTTCCATAAACCTGTTCCTCCACTTATATTCCCAGTTTTGGAGTAGGTACCAGCTTCTACCCAAGCCTAAGAAAACTTCCATGCCTCTGCCCTCCTCACTTACTGCCTCCCCCACCCCACCCCAGGGATTCAAGATGAATATCAATGCACATGAGAACATCCTGTGAAGCTGCTGCCCTTAAGACTTTCCTACTACACTCCTTCATGCTCCCACTGTGTGGTTGACGTCACTCATAATGCTTTGATATTTCTTTATCTGCCTTTTCTTATCAACTTCTTTCATCGGAACATTCCTAGAGAATGCCAGGTACAATTTATCCCTGCAATCCCTGTGTGGCTAATACATTGCTTGGCATATAGTGGGCACTGAACAAATGTTTGCTGAATAAATTCAGATAGTTGTAACCACATCTGCATAGCACAGAAAAGCCTGATTTTCCTGTTAATCTCAGCTTTCCAGGATGAAATATAGGAAGCACAGCTGCAGCTGGGGCCTAAATGACCCTTTTGGGGATTTTCTCTTGTTGTTAGGTTCAACCATTAGCAGTAATTTTTGCTATAGCAATGTTTGCTCTGGTAAATTCGGGGAAACTAAATAGTGCTAATCACAAAAATAGCCTTAATTATGCAGCTTTTGTTGGAATTTGTTTACCGGATTTGAATTTGGTTCTATGTATTTTCAGATGCACTTCTGTGAGAGAATAGAAGAAAACTTTTTTCTCCAGAGGAGAAAGACCTCAAACTCACATTTTAATGTTTAAAATTCCTAAATCTGCACCAACCATCCAGAGGGATTTTGGCAAAAGCATCCCTCTGTCTGCCAAGGCATCTCTCTTTCCAGTTTTTGTCAGTGACTTCTGTGTGTCCTAATTTTATAGTGTTAGTACACTTAATCTCTTTGAATGTTGTTTGCTCATCTGTAAAATGGGAATAATAGCACCTTCTTCATTTAAAGAGGTTGATATGAGAATTCACTATAGTGATATTAAAGAGTTAACTACAGTGCCTAGAATATACTAAATGACTGCATGACTTTATGATTATGATTGTTTTCACCATCTCGTTTCTCCAGGACACCACCATAAAGTAATGCAACAAAAAAAGCATTTGGGCTTCTAGAGACAAAGTCCAGAAAAGATAAGAAAAGCTAATGTCACAATTGCATGACAATGGGCAAGTCATGTAGATTGTATCTTTTATGGTCTCCTCTTCTATAAAATGCTGTAAAAGATACCAATCTCATAGGATATTAAGAGGAGTCAAAAAAAAATAAAATATGCAAAATATCCAACATGATGCCTGGCCCATCATATATATTTATTTTTTCTCTCACTTATCAACTCATTTGAAATTTTCTTGTCAATCTTTTGTTATCAAAATGTTTCCTGATTTTTTACTCCATTCTCACTATCTAGTCACCAAGAAACATCTAAAATCCTTCTCTAGATTACTCATACGGTCTCTATGTTCTTTGCCTTCAGGCTCTCAGCTCGTCAGATCATTGGTAATATTGCTGAAAATGTATTCTTCCTAAAATTTTGACCAAAAAAATCTTTATTTGTCAATAATATCTTTTCCAACAACTCAAATCCATCTTTTCCTTCTTAACATTTTATAGCAATTGTGGTAGACAGTTCATAAATTAGCATTTGATTTTACAAATATTTTAAAGCCATCTTCAGTTTTTATCCCCTTCCTTTTAGAAAGTACACTCCAGAAGCTGGGATGCTATTTCTTACTATAGGAGGCAGACTCCAAAAGACCCCAGTGACCTTGCTTTCTGAGTGTTTGCGCCCTTATACAATCCCTTCTCACTGAGTGTGAGCTGGAACGACTGACTTCTAACAATCAGAATACAACGAAAGTAATGGAATGCCACTTCTCAGACTAGTTGACAAAAAGACTGTGACTTGTGTCTCTTTTGTCCTCTTGCTCTTCCTCTTTCTCAGCCCTCACTATTGGGAAGTAAGTTGCCATATTATGAGCAGGGAGAGGCTCCCATCCCAAGGAGCTCATGTTTCTGGCCAACAGCCAGTGAGGACCTGAGGCCTGCCAAGGCATATGAGGGAGCCGGGAGGTGGGTCTTCTCAGTCCTGCCAACAGCTGTGAGTGAGCACGGATGCAGATCCTCTCCCAGTGGAGCATTTGGATGACCACAGCTCTGGCTAACACCTTACTTACAGCCTTGGGAGAGATTTTGAGTCAGAGGCAACCAGCTGAATTGATCCACAGACACTGTAATATACAAATGTTTCTTGTTTTACGTTGCTAAGTTTTGGTGGTAATTTGTAATGCAGCAATAGAAGAGGGATGCTGGCAAAACAAATACAGAAAAAAACAGGGAAGTGGCTTTGGAAACAGGCAGTGGGCGAAGGCTAGAAGGATTCTGAGGAGTGTACTGGAGCAAGCCTAAATTGCACTGCACAGATTGTTAACGGAAACTGGAAGGGGCCATGCTTGTTATGTAGTGACACAAAGCTTAGCAACATTATCACCTTCTCTAATGAGAAAGTAGGAAGCGTTCCTTGTGAACAGGGTGATCTGGCTAAGTAGACTTCTAAACACAGTGGTGAAGGTGTTGCCTGATTTCTTCTTGCTGCTTCTAGTAAAATGTAAAAAGAATAGTCAGTTGACAGTACTATTAAACAGAAAGGAATTCTTTCTGTTTAAACAGAAACTTGGTATTTTTCAAAGTTTTAAAATTAAGTCTAAAATTAAGAAATGGCTTCCAAACAAAGTTCAAATCCAGGGAACTGCCAAACTACTGTGGTTTAAAAATGAAGCAGAACGTATAACCAGGCTGGGAGTGATGGATCACACCTGTAATCCCAACACCTAGGAAGGCTGAGGCGGGTGGATCACTTGAGGTCAGGAGTTTGAGACCAGCCTGGCCAACATGGTGAAACGTAGTTTCTATTAAAAAAAAAAATACAAAATTAGCTGGGCATGGTGGCACTGGCCTGTAATCCCAGCTACTCGGGAGGCTGAAGCATGAGAAACACTTGAACCGGTAAGGTGGAGGTTGCAGTCAGTCAAGATTGCATCACTGTGCTCCAGCCTGGGTGACAGACCAAAAATGAGTCTCCATAAAAAAAAAAAAAAAAAAAGACAGTATAATCAATAAAATCTTATTAAGAATTCTGCACTTAGGAAATTCAAATTTTTAAATAATGAGTGGTAAACCTGTTACTGCCCTAAAGTAAGATACTATCTCCTAATGATACCAACATAATTGGAAAGATAATCTGAAACAAAGGCTGCTGGTGCTGCTGCTGCTCAAAAGACAAGCAGAAAAGGGAGAACCATGGAGGAATTGTCTCCGAACAATGTCCACCCTCTACATAGTCTTGGCTTGCAGTGAATTTTCCTGAGTATGGCATTCCCTTGACCACACTGATGAATGTGACTAAGAGTGGCTAGGACCACAGCCACTCAGTCTATTACTGAGCATATTATTAAGACTACTAGTAATAGGATTCCAAGCAGCACAATCAGTCTAACTTGCAGTATTGATAACAACTATATTCCCTAGGATCTGAGACCCAGTTGGTTAAAGAAATCCCATAAACCATCAGGATATAACTTAGAAACCCAGGACTTTTTCCTCAAGCTTCTGTATTGAGGGTTAGAGCAATTCTACTATCCAGAAAATCCCTGGCCAAAAAGTTGAGGCTGACATTACTGCCTGCCAAGATGGAGTTGGTATCAATAATCACATTACCTAAAATCAACAACCATTTTCCTAAGAGCTTATCTAATTAAATGACTTCAATCATAAGGATGATTGCCTATTGGGCTCATATAAATTATAAATTAGTTATCCCTCAGGAAAGCTCCCTTTAGTAACTAAGGGTAGCTTCATTTTGGAGGGATCTCTGTAATCATCTGAAGGCTACATGATCTAATGGTGATCTTTCTTTAAATACATAAAAGTCTTTTGTAAAAAATTCTTTAAAATATTCTAAAGAAATTCTTTTTTTTTTTTAAAGAAAAAATTTCTTACAAAGATCTTTCTTTGGTGACGAATATCCAAAGTAAACTGATTTGATCTTTACAAATTAAATGAATATATTAAATTGTCACATGTACCCTGAAACATTGTACATCTTATGCATCAATAAAAATATTTTTAAAAGAATCACCTGGAGATCCTATTAAACTGCAGAGTCTGATTCTATTTTTAAAAGTTTTTCTTTAACTACATTTAAATATATTAAAAATACCTCTAAGGTGCAGTTACATGAGCAGTTCAAAGAATGTGACCAGTTGCCACACTTGGTTTCCACTGTCTGCCATCCCAAACTTTTTTTAAAATTGATTGAATGGTTGGTCCGAGTGCAGTGGTGTTTACAACTAATTGATCACAACCAGTTACAGATTTCTTTGTTCCTTCTCCACTCCCACTGCTTCACTTGACCAGCCTTAAAAAAAAAAATAAATAAAAATAAATAAATAAATAAAAATAAAATAAAATAAAATTGATTGACTGGAGACAGGGTCTCACTCTGTTACCCAGGGTATAGTCCAATGGCACAATCATAGCTCACTGCAGCCTCAAAACTCCTGGGCTCAAGTCCAGGAGTTTCCAATCTCAGCCTCCCATGTAGCTGGGACTATAGGCATGCAGCACTGCCATGCCAGGCTTTTAAAAAATTATTTCTGCGGAGACAGATCTTGCTGTGTTGCCCCGGCTGGTCTTAAACCCCTGGCCTCAAGTTATTCTCCCACCTCAACCTCCCAAAGTATTGGAATTACAGGTGCGAGCCACCACTCTCAACCCTATCTATCCCAAACTTTAATATGTCAGTCTGTAATTGTAGGAGTGACAGACCAAACAAGTCAGTTACAATAGACCCAGAGAGTCAGTAAAATATAACAAGCTTCATCAAGGGGAGTACTGGCCAGAGATACAAATGGACTTGTTTTCTGCCTATTGAGCAGAATGACCATGTCCTTTTTGGGGTCTGCATAACTAGCGATGAGATTAAAAAACCAGAAGACAACATTGGACAACTTGGCAGAACCATCAGTGAACAAATACCAGGGATTTAAAGAAAGCCTACGAATTGGAAACATCACCAAGCCAAACTCCCCATTTCAGGAGGCAGAGAGACAAAGTTTTAATCAAATAGAAAGCTAACCACTTGTAGCCAAATTGGCAGCTTTCTGGAATCTGTAATTTCTATTTGACAATGTTTGTTGAACCCTTCCAATCTTGTTGGTCATTATTTCAAGTTGACCCATCTCAAACTGAGAATATGAGGCCAGAGATATTGTCTGTCCATGGGTCGGACATTCATTTTCTTTTTATTATTATTTTTAATGTGGTTATTTTTTATACTTTAAGTTCTGGGATAAATGTGCAGAAAGTGCAACTTTGTTACATAGGTAGACACTTGCCATGGAGATTTAAAGGATCCATCAACCCATAATCTACATTAGGTATTTTTCCTAATGCTATACCTCCCCTAGCTCCCCCACCCCCCGACAGGGCCTGGTGTGTGACCCCTCCCTGTGTCCATGTGATCTCATTGTTCAACTCCCACTTGTGAGTGAGAACATGTGGTGTTTGGTTTTCTGTTCCTGTGTTAGTTTGCTAAGAATGATGGTTTCCAGCTTCATCCATGTCCCTGCAAAGGACATGAACTCATTCTTTCTTACGGCTGCATAGTATTCCGTGGTGTATATATGCCACATTTTCTTTATCCGGTCTTCACTGATGGGCATTTGGGCTGGTTCTAAGTCTTTTCTATTGTGAATAGTGCTGCAATAAACATACACGTGCATGTGCCCTTATAGCAGAAGGATTTATACTTCTTTGGATATATACCCAGTAATGGGATTGCTGGATCAAATGGTATTTCTAGTTCTAGATCCTTGAGGAATTGCCACACTGTCTTTTACAATGGTTGAACTAATTTACACTCCCAATAGTGTAAAAGCGTTCCTATTTCCCCATAGACATTCAATTTCAGTAAGAGTTTAGTAGCAAATTCATAGTCACTTAAAAAAAAATAAGAGGTGTGTTTGGTGACTGAGCAAGCATGTGGTATTGTTGAGTTGGGAAATGGCCTGAGAATCCTGGCAGCCATTAAGTGTCTATTTTTATTATTATTTTTAGACAGAGTCTCATTTGGTCACCCAGGCTAGGGTACAGTGGCATGATCTCAGCTCACTGCAAGCACCACCTCTTGACCTCAAGCGATTCTCCTGCCTCAGCCTCCAGAGTAGCTGGGATTACAGACATGCACCACCACACCCAGCTAATTTTTGTATATTTAGTAAAGACAGGGTTTTACCATGTCTGCTAGGTTGGTCTTGAACTCCTGACCTCAAGTGATCCTCCCACCTCGGCCTCAGAAAGTAATGGGATTATAGGCATGAGCCAGTGCTCCCAGCCCATTAAGTGTATAAATAAGCTGTGAATTCCTTTTCTCCTTCTGAGATGCTATCTTGTTTCTGCTGGGCCACCTGAGGGCAACAGGGAAGGTGATCTACATGATCCACTGTTACCGCTCTACATGTGGCAATCTCTGAATGGGAGAATCCCCATTGACACTAACGTGACAAGAAGTCCATGCATATAACACATCAATTCTATTACACAAGTAGCAGTGGAAACCATAACACCATTACATTGTGTTTTGCCCACAAAGGGTCCCATTCACAAAGCCATTTTTGCTTCCCTTTCTACTGTGAACCCATTATATCAGTTGAATTTGGGCATCCTTCTCACAGTGGCACCAGGTAAGATAGTGAGTTGGAAACTAGAGTATCAACAGAACAAAACAATAAAGTTCAAGTGTTCCCCCTCTCTAAAGTTCTCCATTATACTCAAGGAGTTTTTATAAAATTTGGTCTCTCTGGAAGGCAAAGAGATTTCAGCCCAAAGCAGCTAAAGTCAGGGTGGAGCGGTGAGGCAACAAGAGCTGTGGAAGCAGAGAAGAGCTCTGTGGCTATCACAGGCACATTCAGTTTTGAGCGGAGCAGTGTTTATTCGTGCTTTAACCTAACTTCCACTGTTTACAGTCCACCTGAGGCACTATATAAGGCTGCTCATAATTACTGACACATCTACTTAGTTATGGGGAGTCTTTGACTCAGCAATCATAATCTTGACTTCCATAGCAAAAATTCTGTTATGGAGTCCATCTTCATCTGGGCATTCGCTGCCCTGTTACCATGGTAACATCTGTTTAACCTGGTTTCAACATAAAAGGACAAGGGAGTTTTACAGGATGATAAGGCTGACTGTAAGAATTTTTCTAGACTATCTTGGGACAATTTCACATTCTCAAGTGAGTTACCTTCATCAGCATTATAGATTCAATCCAAGGCAGTGAGGACCCAAATCCTCACTAGGTTTCTCATAAGAGTTTATTTATCCAGAGAAATTTCCCCAACAGGAACAATATTCCCTTATAACAGCCAGGACCCATAGCAAAGAATGTTGTGACACCTTTTATCGTCAGAATGAATCTAAAGTTGGCATGATAGACATGACAGACTGCAAGAGGGGTTGAGTAAAAAAACAGCCCAACTGTTGCTATTCCTCCTTATCTAGCATTAAAATTGTGATGATTCTTTTATACTATGGTTATTGGATCTTTTAGCAGGTTGCCTTGAAAAGGATTTACATTTTTCTTACCATATATATTGACTATTTCCACAGCAAAATAAGCTTCTTGTGAGTATAAAATATATTTTCCATGTCTTAATATTCTTAATTCAATTTCACTTGATAAATTTATCTACTTATAAAGAGATAAATGCTATTGTGTTTAAGTTCCTAATAAATACATTCTACATGAGGAGGGAACCAGTGATCTCTCTTTTTCCCACTGAGATCCTGAACTAAACAGTTGATAGACCAAAGTAGAACTCTATAATTCAAATGTCACACTGCAAATTCAAACTGGCAGTCTTCCTTGAGTTTCATTTTACTTGCCAAGAGAACAATGAAGTGCTTATTCTGATGCCAGTAGAACTGTGGAAAGAGACTAAGAGATTTGTATTTCCCTGAATTTTCCTCTATAGATGAGGACAGCTATGAGTGACTTAAGAGGCATATGTTATCATTATTTCAGTAATTCTATAATTGTACAAGTAACTGAATCTTGAAAAATATATTTATATAAAAATTGATTCATATAATTGTAAAAATGTTAGCAGATCATCATATAGAATCAAGTTATAGCATTTAAGGTATTAAAAAAATAGTAAAACCAACAAAAATGTCATTGGTAGTATTACATGGATTATCTTATAGATTAATGATAAACACAGTCTCAATCTTACAATCTCCTTCCAGGGAGAATATAATTCTAGTCCTTTCCTCACATGACTGTCTTGTGGTTTGTGGCAGCCATTCCTTCTTGCAAAGTGTCTGCAATACCAGGACTCAAAGATCTTTACTTGAGAGTTCCTGGCATCTTTACACTGGACCACTCCAATACTGATTACATCCAACCCCTTCCCACAAACATCTGCAGGTGATACCCCTGCAAGCCATATTCAGATTCAGTAGGTCTGAGGCTGGGTGGATAAATCTGTATTTTTAAAGAAGTACCATGATATTCTTATACTGAAGCAAGTTGAAGACACAGAGTTTTAAGCCATTTTATAAGTTCTCAGAAAGGAGAAACTATGTGATTTTCATTTGATAATCACAAAACTGCTAAATATATTATACATGGCAGATTTTAAATTATATTAAATACTGAGTTGACATAAAGTCTATTCAAGAAATAAATTTAAAACATAATGAATAATTATATAATCACCACCAATAAACTAACAACTTAGTTCAAGAAAAGGAACAGGACCACTCATTTTCATTGAAGTCCTCTGTGTGTGCCTCCTTGATTTAATTTTACTTGCTTACTCTTCTGGAGTAATTCTGCTGAATTTTACCAATTTTATCATTCTGAGTTTTTTTTTAAGTTTTGCTATATTTTTATCCCCAATGTATCATTTTGACACGATTTTATGCTTTACATAAATGGAATAATATTGTGGGTATTTTTCTGTGCCTTTTTGCTTTTAACTCTATGCTCTTGAGATTCCACCCATTGTTGTGGGTTGCTGCATCAACATAAAATTTAATTGTATGACTATACCATATTTATCCATTCTCTTGTTGACAGAGATGTCATATATATTCAATGTTTTATTTACTACTACAAAAACAATGTTATAGATGTCTGTGGCTCATGTATATGAGTTTCGCTAGGGTAGTTAGCAAAAAATATAATTGTTGAATTAACTTTATTAGATAATGGCAAATTGTTTTTCAAAATGATTGGACTTATTTATTTTCCTATGTGCAGAGAATAAGAGTTTTCCTTACTCCACATCCTCACTGAAACTTAAAATATCTGATTTAAATCAATTCAGTAGGTATGTAGTAGTATTTTATTTTGGTTTTTCACTTGCTGATTGCTAATATATTTGGACATCATCTGCTATGGAGGTTTCCTTTTCTGAGACATGCCTGTTCAATCCAATGGCCCATTGTAGTCTTTCCTTACTGGCTCACACAAATACTTTTTATATACAGTCACGTGCCATATAATGACATTTTGCTCAATGCTGGACCTTACATATGACAGTGGTCCCATAAGATTATAATGGAGCTGAAAAGCTGTGGTAATGTTATAGCACAATACATTACTCATGTTTGTGGTGATACTGGTGTAAACAAACCTACTGTGCAGCGAGTTGTATAAAAATATGATGCATACAATTTTGTACAGTACATGATACTTTATAATAAACAGCTATGTTAGTAGTTTAGGTAATTACTATGCTTTTTACTGTTATTTTAGAGTGTAGTCCTTCTACTTATAAAAAAAGACTGACTGTAAAATGGCCTCAGGCATGTTCTTCAGTTGGTATTTCAGAAGAGGCATTGTCATCATGAAAGATGACAGCTCCATGTGTTATTGCCCTGAGACCTACCGGTGGCACAGGACATGAAGGTAGAAGATATTGATGATTCTGACTGCGTTGGCCAAGGTTAATGTGTATGTTTGTGTCTTAGTTTTAAACAAGAAGATTTAAAAAGTAAAAAATTAAAAATGGCAAAAAGCCTACTGAATAAGGATAAAAAATATTCTTGTACAGCTATACAATGTGTGTTTTAAGCTAAGTTATTAAAAAGGAAAGAGTCAAAAAGTTTTTTAAAATCTAAAAGTTTATAAAATAAAAGTTATAGTAAGCTAAGGTTAATTTATTTTCGAAGAAAAATATTTTAAAATAATTTCATTGTAGCTTAAGTGTACAGTGTTTATAAAGTCTGCAATAGTGTAATGTCCTAGTGTTCACATTCACTTACTGACTCAGCCAGAGCAACATCTAGTCCTGCAAGCATCATTCATGGTATGTGGCCTATAGGGGTGTACCATTTTTTATGTTTTATACCATATTCTTACTGTACATTTTCCATGTTTAGATAAACAAATACCATTGTGTTACAACTGCCTACAGTATTCAGTACAGTAACATGCTATACAGGTTTGTGCCTAGGAGAAAAGGCCGTAACATCTAGCCTAGGTGTGTAGTAGGCTATACTATCTAGGTTTGTGTAAATACAGCCTATAATGTTCACATGATGATGAAATTGCCTAAAAATATATTTCTCAGAATTGATTGTAATTTACTTTTGGTTATTTAAACATTTTATTCCTGCTTCTGGTCTTTTCACTTTCTTAAAGGTATTCTTTTGATGAGCAGAAGTTTTTAAGTTTAATGTAGTCAGTTTTCTCAGTGGCTCATTTAAAAACATTTCTAAAAACTGAGGTCATAAAGGTACTCTTCTACACTATCTTCCAAATTTTATATTTTTGCTTTTCACATTTGAGTCGTCAGTCCACCTGAAATGGAATTTTGGATATGGATTATATGTGGGGGCTCAACTTCACTATATTCCCTTTATTGAAGAGCCAAACATTTCTCAACTCTTCTAGAGTGTTATCTATGTCATAAAATCAGGTTTTCATATATCTAAAGGGCTGTTTCTGGGTTCCTTGACCAACTTGCTCATTATTTTGCCTTAAAGTCTAAATTTATTAAAGTTTAATAATAATTATTTCCATTTTAAAGCATGTGAAATGTCATGGTTATTTCTGGTGTAAGGTCCTTTCATGTGTATTTTAGCAATAGCTTACCAAATTCCATTTTAAAATCTTTTGAAATTATTTTTACTAGAATTGCACTGAATCAACTTGGAGTTAATGGACTCAACTTATTGAATCTTCCAATTCATGAGCAAGGTTTTTTTGTCCTGTTTTATACACTTTCTTTAGAATATCTCAATAAAATTTTATTTTTCTCTATGAAGGTCTTCCCTATAATTTACGTCTTGAAATCTTGTAAATGGTAACTTATAAATTATGTTTTCTCCTGGTTTACAGACATACTGAAATAGACGTTTTACTTACATTAATTATGTATCCAGCAAAGTTGCTATAATTTGATATTATTTCTAATAACTTATCTATAGGTACTCTGAGATTTCTAAATAGACAATCTCATCATATGTGAATAACAGTTTCACTTCTTCCTTTACTATTTCTTTAATTTCTTTAACTTGCCTACCAGTACAATGTAAAATATGAAAAGTGACTAATTTTCAAATGTTAAACCATACTTGCATTCCCAGCTAAACCCTGTGATATATTATCTCTTTTATATGTTGCTCCATATGATTTGCCAATATTTTGTTTAGGAATTTTTTTGCATTGTTTTCATGAATGGGATGGACTTATATGTATTTTCTTTCTCATCACTGTTAGGTTTTGGTACCAAGGTTATGTCTTATTACTTCATACATCTCACACTCTCAGTTTTACTGCATTTCTGGGATCAAAGTTGTACTACTTTCGTTTTTATGTCTTCTGGAATAAGTTATATACAACTAGATATATTTGCTCTAGTTTGGTACAACTGATAATAAAATGATTTTGACCTTATCTTTCTTTCCTTTCTTCTTTCTCTTTCTTTTCTTTTCCTCCCTTCCTTCTATTTTCTGTTGTTTGTTACTCATGGTCCTTTATTTCCCTGTGAACTTTGTACTTTGAAACTGTAAACTCCTATTTCTTGAAACTTTAACTTCTTTTCTTTGAGTAAAGATGAACGCCCAAGGAAAGATATGCTTTTTTTTCTTCTGAAAAGTAACATAAATTAAGGCTACTTGTGATCGTAATTTCTTAGAAAAAAATTTTTTTTGCCCTTCCACTCAGCACCCCAGATTTGACACTGGCAATTTTCCATGCAGTCCCTGGGGTGGTAGATTTATTTTCACCTTATAGAAAAGTGTAGTTCATGGAGTTCCAGCTTTATGGTGAAGTTTCCTAATTAGGCATCCCACATCAGGTGGACCCCAGGTTTTGTCTACATTACTCAAAGCAATATCAATTACAGTACCATCATAACATTTAAGTATTAATGATAATTATGACATTATGATGAGTGAAAGAAGCACTACAAGAAAAGTTAAGCATGTACTTTTACTCTAATGACATTCTAGAATTGGAGAAAATAACTTACAGTTTCAAAAGGCTGACTGAATAGCTGTTTCAGGCTGAGAGTGACTACAAAGTTCCATAAGGTAAATATTTGAGGTAATAAAAATGTCTTATATCTTGATTATGGTGGTGATTACTAATCAAATTGTTAACTTAAATACACTTAAAATTGGTGCATTTTATTGTATGTAAATTATTACTCATTAAAGTTGATATTTAAATGGGGCTATGTGATAACATATCAAATTATACATTTAAGATATGTGCATTTCACTCTATGTCAAATTTATCTCAATAAATCCATTAAAAAATCCCTTTAGGAACTGAAACTTCAGAAACCAATTGATGTTTTTAACATCCTTACTAGCCTCAATATCAGTTAAAAATGAATGAAGCCTTTATGAAGCCTGCCAAAACTCCATGATAAAGCAGCTTTACCATCTCAGTCCTTGGTCAAGTCACCATTCAGTTTTTATTGCGGATAGAAATGCATTTCTGTGATAGAAAATATGTTTCTATGATTTAAGGCTATTTCTAAGTGAATACACTGGGAAGGAGAGAAGGATATATATGCAACATTGTAATTTAGGCCATTTTGACTATTCTGTTTTAACTGCGGGTTTATTTAGTTATGACTAAAAAGAAGGCATGTTAATGTGAGTCACCAAGTTGCTATTTTGATAGTCCCAAAGGTTTTCAAGGGATAAAATATGCATATTTATTTTTTCTGGTTTTACATGAAGAAGATTGTGGTTTACTGTGATAGGGATAGGGTCTTCTTGCAAATTCATGAACTCTTAAGACAATTAAAATGTTGTAGCAAGCAAAAGCCCATTGAAACCTGTCTTAGAAGAGATTATAGGCTAATGGGGGAAATTTATGGATAAATAATGATAGAAAGAGATACACATAGTGCTACTGACACACTTTTAAAGGCTGCTCGCCCAAAAATGTTTTGTGAAAGAGATAAAAAACAGAATCCTGAAAGGCAAACAGTTGTAAGTTGACATACAAGGGCAACAAAGTCAGTGTACTCAACACCGTAAAACACGGAGGAAATAAAAGGCATAGAAAAACCAGGGGATCCTCATGGCCCCTGGGAAAGTAAGTCTGTTTCCCAGGCATCCATCTCTTAATGTGTCTTTTAGCATTTTGGAACTTTCTGGTGAATAATTATTTAACTTATAAAATATACATTTTTAAATTCCGAAAAATACTGTCATTTGTGTTAGTTTCTATGACATCTCTTTAACACTGCAGACTCTGTGTTTCATTATCATAATATTGAATTGTTCTAGCATAGTTTCTAGGGAGTACAAAGTCTACACTTTCGGAGAAACTTAATTACATGGAAGAATCTGATAAAGTTTATTTGGTATTTTGTATCTAGCTCACAAGTAAATAACATCACAATGTAGCAGTGGGAAGGAAAATACATTCAAACCATTTGCATCATAATTTTTTTAAATCAAAGATGAATCTTCACTGTTTAGATGAAGGTTCCTATCCTAACCTCTATCTCCACTTGACACTACCCACCCTTCTGTCTGTACAGTGTTATTAAAAAGTAACATCTCCATATACAAAGAATATTTCTAGAGAGAATCTTTCAAGTACAGGAAGATGTCTACACCCTGAGATCAGAATGTGTCTGAGGTATGTGTGTGTGGGGGGGCAATATGTGTTTGTGGTGTGTGTGTGTGTGGCATGTCATATGTGTAGGTATGTGGGGTGTGTGTGTGTTGTGTGTGGGGTGTGTGTGTGTGAGGTGTGTATGTAGTGTATGTGTGGTGTGTGAGTGTGGTGTGTGTGTGGGGTGTGTGGGGTGTGTGTGAGGAGTGTGGTGTGTGTGTGTTATGTGTGTGGGTGTGTCGTGTGTGGGGGTATGTGTGGTGTGCGTGTGGTGTGTGTGGGTATGTGTGGTGTGAGTGTGGTGTATGGGGGAGTGTGTGTGAAGCATGTGTATATACTGCTTAGGCTAGATCACATATGGATAGGGTCTTCAACTGAATGTTTTCCAAGCCCTTGTGATTCTGGGTTGCAGTGATAATGACCATTGCTATAGATTTGGGGATCATAAATCAAATGATATAATTAAATTTAATGACTATAAAGATCCAACCAAACTGGAGTCTGTTCACAAACAGACTGTTAAAAAGGTTTTATATTTCTTTTATTCTTCAGGCTCCTCTAATTGCCATAAATCAGTCTGCCTTTTACATACACTTGACCTCCATTTTTAAGCACTGCTATCTATATTAACAGCAACTAAACATAATGAGAATTATTTTGTTAAAGTATAGTATCATTTTAGATATTTTGGTATGTCTATCATATAAATCATGCAAATAAATACTAGTATAATTTAAAGATAAATGTATTTAGTGTCTTGAAAAATCAAGAACTTTGTATCAAAAGATTATTTCCTAAAAAAAATACTGGATTTACAGACAATATAAATCACCACATACATTGTTACAGTGCAAACCTCAAACAGACCTACTGTTGGACATTTTTTTTCCTTTTAATTTGAATCACAAAATATTTAAAGTGTTAGGTGTTAAAAATATCCATGGCTAAATATTAAGAAATGAGTCTAAATTGCCAAACCTATACCTAAAATATATGCTATGTTTTAGAATTAAATGTCTTTTGAATGATTATTTTCAAACTATTATTCAATGCACAAAACACATGGCTCTAGAGAAGTTCTTCAGAACATACAGATAGTTAATAAGACACAAAGAATATTTAATTTTACATATGAAGCGGAAAATTACAGGTAAGCATTACTTTCAACCAAAAAACAAACCTTAAGAAAATAGTTGTTATTGTTATTGCAGTTGCCAGACACTCCTTGTAATTCAGCCACAGTGTTCTAGAATGGTTGACAAAAAAATATTAAAGAAGGCTTACCCCCCACCACAAAGAGAGCAGCCTAATGATAAAGGATAGAAAAACGCTGAGGTCCCAGTGCTTATTGTAATACACATTGTTAAGTGCTGCATGTTGGTTAAAAAAAAAAAATGCCCCCCCCCCAATCTTAGTTTCTCAGTATTATAGATACAGTATACGGTCTATTTACATTATTATAATCACATTATTAAAAGGCCAACCATAATAACTGCAATACTTGTTTATACACACAAGCTATTTCCAACTAGGAACGGCAAACAGAAAGAGTCAAATTTAATGTTATCCCTCTAACACTTTTTATAACATAAATATATTCTTGTATACCCTTTAATACTTATGCAAACCAAAGCTTCCATTATATTTTTGCCTCTAATTATTACATGCTAACACAAGCAATAAAAACTAATACCTATGTGGACAGCTACTCTAAATTGTATTCAATATTTTAAAAGATTCTAAAAAATAATGTTGCCATAATATTGTTATAATGATATTAATTTCCAGTAATGAAAACAAATTATGAAAGAAAGATTCAATTATATTTTAGAAGGAGCTTCAGTTTCTGGAGTGATGATTAACCTTGCTATTAACTACTGCCCAAGGAGACTCTGAAATGCTATCTATAAGCTAAGACTTCACAATGTAATAAACATTATGTCTTAAAAGAATATTTAAGGAAGCCAAATAATTATAATTTTTAAAGTACAATATTTTAATTTCAATGACCATATCTATTTTCTAATTAAAATATGGAATGTAGTACCAGTTCATACTCTATTTCCAGCGTGAGCCCGTAGCACTTGAAACTGTATAAGGCTCTTTAATAATATATATAAAGATACTACACAAAATATATACCATAATTACCTCATCTCACTACTAAAAGGCTGATCACTGACAGTTGTGGAGTAGGACAAGAGATTAAATGTTATTAAAAAGCTAAATTCTAGCTGAAAAATTTATCATACTCCCCAAGTGCCATGAAATAGTGCTGACTGTCTGAGGGATTTATTGAAATCCTCCTTGGCAACCTTTCGGATTGTTAAAAAAAAAAAAAAGAGAGAGAGAGAGAGAAAGCAAGCAAGCAAATGATCAATAATTCTATTAAATAGAAATTCAATAATGAATCACAGATATATTCAGATATACATTTAAAATTTTTCAATTATTCAGATATTCAACTTCCTCTTCTTAAACAGGATCCTCCTTTTTATTCTACAGCTTTTAGGCAAAGCCATTTAGCTTTTTTTTTTTTTTAAATCAGAATGTTTAACAGAAAGTAAACAAAAACAGGAGTGCAAATTAAAATAAAATTGGCTGTTTGCTTATTTTAAACCCTTCTAATGATTTGGAGTAAGAAGAAACAGAAAAAGCAAAAATTTAAATAGTTAATCTTCCTCAATATAGTTATTAGAGGTCCACGGTAGGTTTATAATTTCAGGATCTATTTATCACATTGTGATGCTTTCCAGGTAGTCAATTCAAGCAAGGAACTCCTCTCTGTCAGTGTGACAAGTTCCAAGTTACAATACAATCAACTTTGGATGATCTGATCAAAAACAGAAGCTATCTATCTTTCAGCAGACATTGTTGATCTAAGAGCTGGCTCTGGAAATCAGCTGGATGAACGTGGTTGCTCTGTATCTAATTAGAGATTTTCCCGGCTGGTACAGGGAATGTCAAAGGGGATATTGTCAAATAAAAATAACTCTAACTTTAAAATCATAAGGTGAATCTATAAATCACAAAAGTGAAAAACCAAGTGACGGATTACACACATCCAGGGCCTGTTTTAACAAAGACATATTAATTAATAAATTGTTCTATTATATATAAAATTAACTCAATTATTTAAGGAACATTTATTCACCACATATCCAATATTTGTTCTTCTCATTTCGTTTATGCCTCTTCAACATTTTATTCTTCATTCATAAAGGGAGACAGAGAGTAAATAGAAAATGGAAAAAAGCACTCAAATCAATCAATTTAATATTTTTTAGCATTAGAAAAATATAATTTGAATCAAGTGATAATTTGAAGTTTTAACACTGGAGTGGATTTTTGCTATTTGTACAGCTTTCATTTCTCTTATGCACTGAAAATTAACAGTTGGATTTATCTGGGCACGTTTTGGTGAGTCCGTGTGTAACATATAAGAAAGGAAGAAAATCCAAGTCACAGAGGAGGATGGAGATAGATACAAAGAAAAGTCTCCTTGACTTTTTTCCATAAAGTGAGTTACTTGAAGTAACATAGCAAGTACTTCTTTTTTACTTCTACAACTTGCAGAAAGAAAAAAACAGGTTAACTTAAAGCTAAACTAATGTAAAAAAAAAATTTGAGTACTCAATTTTCTTCCCTTTAAATTCTATAAAGATGATTCCATGGACTGTTGCCTAGAGTAAAATAATTATCCAAAGACTTGATTTCCCTTTTGTTAGAAATACAGAACAAAGAATCACAGAACCTAAACTCCATCACCCCAAACAGTAATTCTCTTAACATCTTTTGTTACCAAGTTATTCTGTGTCTGCCTGAATACAGACAGATCCAGCAGAAGTGTTCTGTACACTCTACTCAAAAACAGCACAGTGTGTTGCAAAGAGTCCAGCCTTTGGAGCCAGCAAGACCTTATACCAGTTCCAACTCTGCTAACTACTGGATGTACCACTAGAAAAAACCTCAGTTGCTGCATTTGTTGGAAAAAAAGAAAATCTCTTCTGGCTGCATTAAAGATTAAATGAGATGATGTAGGAAAGACACCTTACAAAGTGCCTGCCACTAAATACATACTTAATTTCCTTGCCCCTGAAAATACCTGCTCAGATGACAACTCTGATTACCTTACAAAAACAGGCAAACAAGAAAACCTATAAGCAATCTTCTATTTAGGATATGATACATTACTAAGTATAAATGTCAAGTAAAAAATATTCTTTTTCCATCTATTCAAATTATCAAGTTAAAGAAGACTTTGGGCCAGCTGTGGTGGCTCACACCTGTAAACCCAGCACTTTGGGAGGCCGAGGCAGGAGGATTGCTTGAGGCCAGGAGTTCAAGACAGGCCTAGACAACATAGTGAGACCTCATCTCTACAAAAAAAAAAATTTTTTTTTTAATTAGCAATATGTGGTTCTGTGTGCCTATATACCCCAGCTACTTAGGAGGCTGAGGCAAGGTGGAGGTTGGCTTAAGCCAAGGAGTGTGAGGATACAGTGAGCTTTGCTTGTGTCACTGCACTCCAGCCTGGGTGGCAGAGCAAGACCCTGTGTATTTAAAAAAAAAAAAAAAAAAGCAAAATCTTATATCAACTTCTGGGGATAAATGTGATCAATGCCTCAAAATAACTGCAGTAAATGTGTGGCCTGTGATCTAAATGTTTCACTTGGAGTGCCTTAAAAATTTGACTATCTTCTTTGCCTTCTACTTATTAAAACTGATGTCTTATTTCATATTCATGGAACATTAGAAGCTAGAAGGAATTTTATGACCTAACCCAATCCCTGTGTTTTCAGGCCAAAGAAACCAAGGCACTCAGATTAGAAAGCCTGGCCACGTCCCCTTCCACCACTTGATGTCACTGTACTCCCTGAACCTAAGACCAAAAATCCTTCTAGCACAGTGAGGAGGCAAAAATCAAACCTGCAGAGAATGATTCCACAATCTCAGAATAAGCTTGCAGCCAAAGTAAATCAGTGTCTCTGATAAAATACAAAATACTAACGTAGAGAATTGAAAACCAGGTAAGATACAAGTTCAAAACATTTGAGGAAATCCCTTCTTTAGTGAGGAAATCCCTTCTTTAGTTTGAAAATCCAAGATAACATTATTCATACAAAGTATCTCAGCGTGATAAAAATATACTCACTATTTCAAATGGACTCATCAAGTAAGAAAATCAATCAAGTTCTAAGAGTCTAATTCATTCATTTAAGGGCTTTCTACTGTATTATCCAATGATCAAAAGTTAACGTATATACCACCTCTAATTTTCTGCTATAATAAGTGAGGAATATATCCTCATTATACTACATACTCATGAGATCGTAATATACATTAGGGTTAAAACGTCTCAGATTAAAAATATATGAAAAATATTTGAAAGTCTGTTTATTAATCTCCATGACCTGGCTAGAAGCAATATTCTGAAAAATTATATATTCAGATAAGAAGGGGTTGAATATATGAATTTCCACTGTGGTTATATCAGTTGGAATAAAGAATATTTGTTATATCTAAATACATACAAGTTTATGGAGTATGGAATACTACAACTAAATTGTTGATGGATCTTTTGACACGCCAATATGAAACATGTGCATGTTTAAATATGTTTATAATAAAGCATGTGGTCCCATTATATCAATGTGCATTTGGCAATGACATTAGAAATAGAACAGCATCTGTATTATATTACAGCACACAAGGGTTCTGGAGAGCTGTTTTCACTTGGGGGTTAGCTTCTATTCATTTACTTGATCTTCTACAGAAAGCAGGATGTAAAATTATTCCAATATGTATCTACTCTATGGAACATGTGCTAGTGGAAAGCTCTGTTCTGCATTGTGTTAGCACAAATCATAGTGAGCAGATCCAAAGAACTTTCTCTTCCTGAGGGGAAAAGACACTGGAAACACTCAGCAATCTATAGTACTTTTCTGTGTATATTTCTATGTGTATGGGTATGTTTACTGATTTTTTTGGAAAAGCATTACATACTATTGTAGAACATTTGGAAAAGATTGAAAAAATAAAAAGCAGAGAGAGAAAAATCACCCAATTCCAGCAATAAAGACAGACATTATTCACATTTTTATGTTTTTATCCTTTTCTGTTTCTATGACTTCCTTTATAATAGTGAAAAGATAAGACTTATTTGTGTCCACAAACCTCATGCTATAAACAGGATACCATGACTTGATTCTTAAGTGAATATCAGATACAAGTAGTATTTCTTTCCTAAGGTAGAATTTTAGTTCAACGTAGACATACCTTCCTCGAGAAACTGCATAAAACCTGTCATACTGTTATACAGTAGAGTGTTTCATGAATTAGAAAATGTGGAAAAAAGAATCTGCAAGCACTACTGACCTCGTCATCGTCGGCATCATACTGAGCATAGTGCTGTTCCAGCAGCTCTCTCTGGCGCCTCTCCTGTTCCAGTGTCTGGCTTATCAACTGGGCAACCTCACTCACTTGTCCTGGTTTTTCCCGCCCAATAACAAATCTGTGGAAAGGTTAACAAAGATTAATATTTAAGACTTTCCAGCAAAAAGGAGTGTTAAGTAAAGTAACCAGGTTTGATCTCAGCAGGGTCCGTCAAGCCTCAAGAAAGTAACATCACCTACATACTTCAAAATGGTTTTCCTGGGTAAGGGGAAAGGTTAGCTGAATAATTGAAGTGATTTTTAGGGATACAGCTCATAAAGGAAGAGAAGGGGGGAAAAAGTAAAGGACCATAAAAATTACCATTTTAAGAGAAGATGTAACATATGTAAATCATTTTGCAGTACTTTATACATTTTTGATGCCATACAAAATGGAAGCAAGCTCATAATTTCCTGTACCATTGAACTCAAGAATCATTTGCATAATTATAACAAAAATTGCTTCAAAAACATTTGATGGCCGGGAGCAGTGGCTCACGCCTGTAATCCCAACACTTAGGGAGGCCAAGGTGGCTGGATCATCTGAGGTCAGTAGTTCAAGACCTGCCTGGCCAAGATGGCGAAACCCGGTCTCTACTAAGAATACAAAAATTAGCTGGGCATGGCGGCGCATGCCTGTAGTCCCAGCTACTCCAGAGGCTGAGGCACAAGAATTGCTTGAACCCAAGAGGCGGAGATTGCAGTTAGCCCAGATTGTGCCATTGTACTCCAGCTGGGTGACAGAGTCAAACAAAACAACAAAACATTTTGAGGTATAGTATAACTTAGGTGGCTAAATATATAACTTTGAAAATAAGAGAAAGGGAAAACTGAGGTAGTGTTTTTTGTTTTTAAAATGAAAAACTGTAATAACAAGAGATGGTGAATTAATTCACTTCTTTTTGAGGAAAACACAGTATGAGAAAAGGTGTGGTTCAATAAAGAAAGGGATAACAGAAAATATTTGTTGATATTAATTCCTGTTTAAAAAAAAACCCTAAAGAAAAAACCGAGGAAGACATTTCCTTATTGCAAGCTACAGTCACGATATATTCTTGTCAATATAATGTGTTGTGCTCACCAATTTAATATTCATTTTTTAACAACTTTTCATACTACTATATGCTTCTGTTTTTCTAAAAATACAAATAATGTGTCTCTAGCATGCAGTTTCTAAGTATTACTTATTATTTTAATGTGAATCTTTAACTCGTTTCTACATTTATTGATGCTTTCCTCTGATTAAAGTACGTTGCTGTTTTCAATCAATTTTAAATGAAATATACAATTTTTCTGCACAATACACTAAAGATCAAAATTTTCACACTTAGATGTTAGTAATTAATTGCCTTTTAAGAAATACTTTTATATAGTTTCAAGCAAGACTTACTTTGAAATTATGTTTAAGTGTTCACTTATCTTTTGGGTTATTTTCCTTTGGAAATAAGTGTTAATAGAATTTATAAATACTATCATTTTTCATCTTTATTCAGGTACAATTTATACACAATAAAATACATGAATTTTAAATGTACAGTTCAATAACTGTGATACATATGTAAACATGTAATTACACATCAATGAAGATACAGAACATTTCCATCAACCCAAAATATTTCCTTATATTCCTTTCCAGTAAGTTATCTTCAACCTGGGTCATATCAATCTTTTATAGAGTTCTATATAAATAAAATTTTAGAGTGTCTAGCTTGTTTGGCTCACCACAATGTTTTGGAGGTTTATCCATGTTGCCGTAAGTATCAGTTATTTGCTCCTTTTTATTATGAAATAGTATTTTATTGCATTGAATATACTACATTTGGCTTATCTGTTTTTCTACTGATAGGTATTTGGGTTGACATTATTTAAAAGTTACTTTTAGAGAGGCCTCATAAAGACCACCACATAACTACAACCATCTGATCTTTGACAAACCTGACAAAAACAAGCAATGGAAAAGGATGCCTTATTTAATAAACGGTGTTGGGAAAACTGGCTAGCCATATGCAGAAAGCTGAAACTGGATCCCTTCCTTATACCTTATACAAAAATTGACTCTAGATGGAGTAAAGATTTAAACATGAGGCCTAACACCATAAAAACTCTAGAAGAAAACCTAGGCAATACCATTCAGGACATGGGCATGGACAAGGACTTCATGACTAAAACACCAAAAGCAATGGCCAACAAAAGCCAAAAGAGACAAATGGGATCTAATTAAACTTAAGAACTTCTGCATAGCAGAAGAAACTATCAACGGAGTGAACTGGCAACCAACAGCATGGGAAAAAAATTTTGCAATATACCCAACTGACAAAGGGCTAATACCCAGAATCTACGGAGAACTTAAACAAATTTACAAGAAAAAAACAAACAACCCCATCAAAAAGTGGGTGAAGGATATGAACAGACACTTTTCAAAAGAAGACATTTATGCAGCCAACAAACATATGTAAAAAAGGTCATCATCACTGGTCATTAGAGAAATGCAAATAAAAAGCACACAGAGATACCACCTCATGCCAGTTACAGTGGTGATCAGGAGACAACAGATGCTGGATGTGGAAAAATAGGAATGCTTTTACATTGTTGGTGGGAGTGTACATTAGTTCAACCATGTAGAAGACAGTGTGGCCATTCCTCAAGGATCTGGAACCAGAAATCCCATTTGACCCAGAAATCCCATTACTGGGCATATACCGAAAGGATTATAAATCATTCTACTATAAAGACACATGCACATGTATGTTTACTGCGGCACTGTTAAGAATAGCAAAGACTTGGACCCAATCCAAATGTCCATCAATGACAGAATGGATAAAGAAAATATGACACATATACACCATGGAATATTATGCAGCCATAAAAAAGGATGAGTTCATGTCCTTTGAAGGGACATGGATGAGACTGGAAACCGTCATCCTCAGCAAACTGACACAAGAACAGAAAACCAAACACCGCATGTTCTCACTTATAAGTGGATGTTGAACAATGAGAACACATAGACACAAGGAGGGTAACATCACACACTGGGGCCTGGGGGTGTGGGGACTAGGGGAATAATATCAGGGAGTAGGGGGATTGGGGAAGGATAGCATTAGGAGAAATACCTAATGTAGATGATGGGGAAATGGATGCAGCAAACCACCACCATGGTGCCTGTATACCTATGTAACAAACCTGCATGATCTGCACATGTACCCCAGAACCTAAAGTATAATAAATAAATTAAAAATAAATAAAAAATATTTTTAAAAATTAAAATAAAAGTAAAGTTACTTTTAAACATTTGTGAACAAGTCTTTGTGTGAACATAAGTTTTCATCTCCTTTAGACAAATAATGGAATTGATGGGTCATAGGTAAATGTATATTTAACTTATAAAGAAATTGTCAAACTGTTTTTCAAAGTAATAGTATCATTTCATATTCCCACTAGCACTACATAAAAGTTGTAGTTGCTTTGCACCCTCATCAACACTTAGTACTGTCTTTTAAATTTTTGGCCATTCTAGCGGGTATCTCATGATACTTCATAATGGTTTTAACTTCCTCTGCCCTGATGACTAATGATATTAAGTATATAAGCACTTATTGACTATTCACATATCTTCTCCAGTGAAATATCTTTCCAAATCTTTTACCCATTACTGAAAATTGGGTTGCCTATTATTGAGTTATAACGGTTCTTTATAGGCAAACTATATATACACACATGAGTGTGTGTATTTTTTTTTAAAACAGAGTCTTCCTCTGTCACGCAGGCTGGAGTGCAGTGGCATGATCAGAGTTCACTGTATCCTAGAACTTCTGGGCTCAAGCAATCCTCCTGCCTCAGCCTTCTCAGTTGCTGATATAACAGGCATGTGCCCTGGCAAAGATCATTTCATAATTTTTTGAAGAGATGGCAAAGTTCATTTCACAATTTTTTGCAGGGATGGCATCTCATTGTTTTGCCCAGGCTGTTCTTGAATTCTTGGCCTCAAGTGATCCTCTCACTTTGGCCCCCCAAAGTGTTGGGATTACAGGCGTGAGCCCCTGCACCTGGCCCTTTATATATTCTTGATACATATCCTTGTCTGTGTATGTTCAATACACATATACAAACATACACACAATATACATGTATGTGTTTACCCATTTATTTATTAACTTGTCTGTGGCTTACTTTTTCATTTTTAAATTGTGTCTTTTAAGGAAGTCTAATTTATCACTTTGTTATAAAAATTCATGCTGGACACAGTGGCTCATGCCTGTAATGCCAGCATTTTGGGAGACCAAAATGGAAGGACTGCTTGCACCCAGGAGTTCAAGACCAGTCTAAGCAACACAATGAGACCCATCTCTTAAATCAAACAAAATAACCAGGTGTGGTGGCATGCACCTGTAGTTTAGGTACTTGGGAGGTTAAAGTGGGAGGACTGTTTGACCCCAGGAGGTCAAGGCTGCAGTGAGCCTTGATTATACCAATGATCTCCAGCCTGGGAGACAGAGCAAGACCCTGTCTCAAGAAAAAAAAAAAATTCATGCCTTTTGCTTCCTATCTAAAAAGCCTCTGCCTGATTTAAGATTGCTAAGATTTTCTCCAATTTTTCTTCTTAATGTGTTAGTTTTGCTTTTATATTAGGTCTATGATATCTTGTAAATTAATTTTCTTGTATGATGTGTGGTGAGGGTGGAGTTTCCATTTTTTTTTCCTAAATGGATCATGCATTGTTTTAACACCATATGCCAATACCACATTTCTCTGATTACTATATGATAAGTCTTCAAACTAGGTGGTGTGAGTTCTCTAACTCTGTATCAGTTGTTTTTCCTCTGCAATTCCATGTAAATTTTATAATCAGCTTGTCAGTTTTTAACAGAAAGCCCAATGGGTTTAATTTAGAATTGCTTTGAATCTACAATTTGTGGAGAACTGACATCTTAACAAAATTGACTTGTCTGATCCCTGAACATATACCTCTGTATTCATTCAGATTTTTACTTTCTCTCAGTAATATACTATAGCTTTCAGTACACGGGTCTTAAAAATAGTTTGTTAAATTTACTTCCAGGTATTTCATGTTTTTTTTTGTATTGCAAGTGATACTAGGTTTTAAATTTCAGGTTCTAGTTATTTGTTTTTATAGTATAGACATATAATTTATCTTTGAATACTGGCCCTGTATTCTGTGACCTTGCTAAACCCATTTATTAATCCTAGTAGCTTTTACAGATTTCCTACAATCTTTTGATGTATATTATCACATCCACTATGAAGAAAGACATATTTTATTCCTTCCTTCCCTGTGTCTATTTGTCTCTGTATTTATTGCTTTAATGTCTAAAACTTCTAAAATATATTAAAAAGAAAGTGTAAGAGTAGACATCTTCGCTTTGTTCACTGCTGATCTAGAATTCTAGAATATGAGTTCTAGATTGCCTAGAAATACACAGATTAATTTAGTGATACGGTTTTTATGGTTAAAGATACATAAAGTTTTTAATGTGCTAAATTAATCCATAGACATAGAATGACTACCATGAATTCATTACATTTTTGGTAAATTTTTAAATGTTAGAAACTATGTCGAATGATACAAATATAAAGCAATTTCAGAAGCTTATATCCTACAGTGGAACTTGCTGAACTCATTTGACCTTTTATCTTTATTTAAATGCATCACAGAGTGGGGTTTGAGGGAGTATTGCTTACTACACAAAGTTGAAAGGAAATTGAAGGAGCAGTTAATGTATAAAATGAAAAATTGAAAACAGTAGCCAAGCTCAAAGTAAAAGGTAAATTAGAATTCAGATTCATTTAAGCCATAAATTATTTGAACTTATTTGAGAATAATATTGTCAGATCCTTTAGTTTAACATTTTTTCTAACAGAAATGAAGTTCATTTTCTTTAAAAGACAAATGCTACTCAGACTGCAATTCAGGAAGAAAGAAAGATGATTTTAGAAATTATCTGCTAGCCAAAGATTAGAAACTATTGATGATATTTCCACAATGAATGAAAGTGTCTTAAGAAAGACCCTGTGAGAGATTTTAAAGCATAAAATTATTTTTAAATAACTCAGATTATTACAGATTACATAGTAAATTATAGTCATATATTATAATAAATCAAAACGCTAATATAATTTGTAAATTTCTCCCTAGCCTCCAAAAAAGTCCCTAATTCCAAACCAGAATTATTTGTGAAGAT
Organism: Cheracebus regulus; assembly: GCA_963574635.1. Classification (NCBI taxonomy): domain Eukaryota; kingdom Metazoa; phylum Chordata; class Mammalia; order Primates; family Pitheciidae; genus Cheracebus; species Cheracebus regulus. The sequence goes on along the minus strand of CAUYQU010009415.1, from coordinate 70,159 downwards.
AAAATTAAAAAGAATAAATGCATTTATAATCAAAGTTTCAGAGGAAGTAAGAATTGTTCCATACTGCATAAGAAACTTGCATTTTAAATCATGAAGGCACAGTTGCTCAAAATCACAGCTTGGCTTTCTCAATTTGCCCTACAATTTAAAATAATTTGCTATTTGTTCAATATTGCTTCGCATTCAAAATCACTCTATAGTCTTATGAAGTAGAAATGATTTATAATTGCACATAAGACAGACAATTCATCTCATGAAATATACTGACTTTTAAAAGTGTTATGTTAAAGTACATGTATCTCTTCATTCAGGCAGCTATTTTGAGCAGTGTTATAGCACCCAGCTCCACACATCTTTAAAGCTTTGTAATCCAGTAAATTTAAAGCACAGATTTGCAATAACAGAATATCATCCTGATAAGTATGATCCAGAGGGAAAGCACACAGAAGTGGAACCAAACAACTGGCCCCTGCCTCATTTTCCTCATGTGAAGATTAGTATTTAACCCCATGTGTCTGAAGGAGTGACAAAAGAAATAAAATGTGGTACATACATGAAAGAACTTGAATGTCCTATTGTTATTATAATGAAACTGATAAAATCTCCCATACTGAAAAATCTGTAACATTCAAATTACCTTCCTACATGTTCTTAAGTGTCTGGTTTAGTCTGGTTTATTTTTAAGCTGTCTTTATAAGCATGTCCTATAAGATTATATATACAACTAGCATAAAGAGAATTCAGCAGAAAATGTAAAATTTAAAGTAAGGTTATATTTCAGTTATGAATTCAGAGTATGGGTATGCTATGATAGCACAACTTAGGAGTTAAAAGGGTAAGTAAAAGGGAAAACCAACTTTGATGGTTTTCCACCAGGACAAATCCACCAGACTATAAATACCACATACTGATTCTGTGACCTTGGATGTATTAATATTGCTAAGCCTTAGTTTCCATATTTATAAAATGAGTGTACTAACCATAATAAATAAATATTATATAATCCATAAAAAAACTTAACTAAGTCCTAAGTACCTGGTGCTTAGTGAGTATTTAATACATGTACACTGTTGTTTTAATCTAGACAAGGCCTAATGCATTTAAAAGTACCTACTGTAAATTGATCTGAAACTCTGGTGGCAACACCAATAGATAATGTATCAGCCATTCACTAGTAAGCAAAGAACATTAAATTGAAAAGAAAACAGATGCCATTTCCTAACTATTCAGTTAATAATAAAATAATAAATTAAAATAACAAAATTTAATAGTGCTGCAGCCATGGTGAAAATGCATGTTTATACATTGCTTACTGATTACAATGCACGTTGTTATGATATCTTTGCTGGGCAATCTGAGAGCGGGTAATAAACAGAACAAGATGATTTTTTAAAAAGCACTTACTGTACACACTGTCACAATTCCCTTTTATTTGGTTACAGTACGGAAAATAGAGTTGATTTTTTTTATGAGTCTACCATAAGAAGATAAAATCCTTAAAGTGTGCTCTAAAACCAAAATTTCTGTTTCCACTGAAACATTAAAGTAAAAATCCATAAAATCACTTTAATTGCATTTTTAAAACATTCAAAAATACAACAATAGTCAGCAATAATCAGTTTTAAATATGTTTGGCCAAATCAATTGATATATCTGCACAACTATGATTCATATCTTATATATTATCTCAAACTGAAATGACAACATGTGTTGAATCAACCTGTTTTTAAACTTCAATTTTGAGAATATTTTTTTCACATTCTAAACTCTTCTTTGTTCAACAAAGAAAAATAATGTGTGACAGTGAAAGTAATAGTGTGAACTTTTTATCTTTTCGCTATACTTAACAGAAATCAAATCTAATGAATACTTAAATTAAAAATTAAGTATTTTTTCTAAGCTTATCATTGCCAAATAATGCGATACCAAACCTAAAATCTACAATTAAGGTTTATTTTTTTAGCATGGTTTTTTATTGTGTTAAAATTACGTTGGACAAACTTACCACTGGAAAGAAGGAATAAATACTAGTGTTCTATACCAATGTGGGATGACTATAGCTAACGATAATATATTAAACAGTAGAAGGAGAACACTGAATGTTCCCAACGTAAAGAAATGATAAGGCTTGAGATCACAGATGTGCTAATTACCATGATATGATCACTACACATTATACACTGAAACATAATTATGTACCACTTCAATATGTGCAATCGTTATGTGCATTAAAACTTTTGATATTGTTTTAATGTGCATTAAATTAATTTCACTAAGAACTGCCCTCTCTCCCCTTCATACTAAGATACAATAAGCCAAGGCAGATACATCAATTATTCCTTTTCATTTATTATTAGGCCAAGAAATATCAATGTACTGCCCTTTGGAGTTTAGGTATCTAGATTATGTGGGATTCATTTCATTAGTTTGTTTTGTAAGCTGTCAAATAAAAGTTAAACAACAATTAAACAGCATTTACAATTCACTAAATTGAAGTCAGAAAGATCCTACATGTTCCATGTAAATGATGAGAGGTTATAAAAAAAATGATAATTTATGAATGCCTTGGTTTTCAGACAAAGTTGTTCTAATAAAATTGATATACTAATCAAAAATGGCACTTATTTAATGTTTCCATTTAAAAACTCTCAATGTAAAATTAAGTTTCAGTAAAAATGAAAAAGCTGATTGTGGAGTCAAGATGGTAGAGGGGAGATAGGGCTGACATGTAGCTCCCACTTGGACAGACAGAACAGTGTGTGGAAACTCACAATGTGAACTTTTAGTCCAAGAACCACCACTGGAGTATACCAGGAAAATTGAAAGAATTCACAGGTCCTTCAAAAGAAGTGGTAGGCCATTGCAAATTCTACAAGACAGGCCAAAAACTCTGGTGCTCTCTGGAAAGCGCTACCTCCTGGCTGGAGGTCAATCAATTTAGGAAATTACAGCAACTCATGACAGAACAGTCCTGTTCAAAGGAGAGAGAAGACAATAGCTAATTCCACTGCCTGCAACATCCTGGCTAATCAGTGGTCTTCAGTGTGTTTACGTGACAACTTTACTGCTGGCATAACCAGTATTCAAGAAAGCCAGCATACTTAACATATCTAAAACCAGGGATTCTCACACAGTCTATGTCATACCCCTGCCACCTCCACCAGAGCATGTGCTGTTATCCACAGCTTGGAGACCTGAAGAAGGATCACATCACAGGACTCTTCACAGATATTTCCCAGCACTAGCACAGAACCTAGTAGCCCTGCTAGGTGTCTAAACCCAGAGGAGCAATAACAATCAATGAAGTTTGGCTCAGAGGAAGCCCCATCCCTAGGGGAAGAGGAAATGCATCACATCAAGGGATCACCTGTGGGACAAAAGAATCTGAACAGTAGCCCTTGAGTTCCAGATTTTTCCACTGAAATAAGCTACTCAAATGAAAAGGAATCAGAAAAGTAATTCCAGTAATTTGACAAAACAAGATTCTATAACATGTGCAAAAGATCAAAACCAAGAAGAAATCTCTAATTTACCAGATAAAGAATTCAGAAAGTTGATTATTAAACTTACTGAAGGAGATACCAGGGAAAGATGAAAACCAATTTAAAGAAATTAAGAAAAAAATACAGGATATGGATGAAAAAATGCTCCAGAGAAACAGATATCATAAAGAAAAAACAATTACAACCTGGAAATGAAAGACACACTTAGGGAAATACAAAATGCACTGGAAAATTTCAACAACAGAACTGAATAAGGAGAGGAAAGAACTTCAGAGCTCAAAGTCAAGGTCTTCAAATTAACCCAATCAGACAGAGACAAAGAAAAAGAATTTTGAAAGAATGAACAAAGCCTCCAAAAAATTTAGGATTATGTTAAACAGCCAAATCTAAGAATAATTGGTGTTCCTGAGGAAGAAGAGAAATCTAAAAGTTTAAAAAACATATTTGAGGGAATAACCAAGGAAATCTTTCCTGACCTCAATAGATAGCTATCCATCCAAAAACAAGAAGCTCAAAGAACACCAGGGAAAGTTATTGCAAAAAGATCATCACTCTGGTACATAGTCATCAGGTTATCTAAAGAAAGACCCTTAAGAGCTGTGAGGCAAAAGCCAGTGGTAACCTAGAAAGGAAAACCTACCAGGTTAATGGAAGATTTCTCAGCAGAAACCCTACAAGCCAAAGGGATTAGGGTCCTACCTTTAGCTTCCTCAAACAAAGTAACTGCAAACCAAGAATTCTGTATCCAGCAAAACCAAGCTTCAAAAATGGAGAGATAAAGAATATTTTAAATGCTGAGAGAACTCATCAATACCACACCAGAACTACAAGAAATGTTAAAAGGAGATGTAAATCTTGAAACAACCCTTGAAAGTCACCAAAAAATAACCTCCTTGAAGCATAAATCTCACGGGGCCTATAAAACAGTAACACAATGATGAAAAAAAAAAAAAAAGAAAACAAAGTATTCTCTGGGAGGCTGAGGTGGGTGGATTACTAAGTCAGGAGTTCAAGACCAGCCTGGTCAAGATGGTGAAACCCCGTCTCTACTAAAACTACAAAAATTAGCTGGATGTGGTGGCAGGTGCCTGTAATCCCAGCTACTCAGGAAGCTGAGGCAGGAGAATCACTTGAACCTGGGCAGCAGAGGTTGCAGTGAGCCAAGATCACACTATTGCTCTCCAGCCTGGGTGACAAAGTAAGACTCCATTTCAAAAAACAAAAACAAAAACAAAGTACTCAGGCAATAATTAGTATGATGAATAAGGCTCCACGTAAAAGATACAGAACGGCAGAATACATAAAAATCCACCAACAAGTATATGCTATCTTCAAGAGACTTACCTAATGCATAAGAGTCACATAATCTTAAGGTAAAGGGTTGGAAAAGATATTTCACATAAATGGAAATGAAAAGCAAGCAGGAGTAGCCATTCTTACATCAGACAAAACAGACTCTAAAGCAACAAGTTAAAAAAGACAAAGAGGGACATCATACAATGATGAAAGGACTAGTCCAACAGGAAAATATCACAATCCTAAATATATATGTACCTAAGACAGAGCTCCCAAATTTATAAAACAATTATTAATAGATATAAGAAATGAGATAGATGGCAACATAATAATAGCAGGGGACTTCAATACTTAGCTGACAGCACTAGACAGGTCATTAAGATAGAAAATCAACAACAAAAAAATGGACTTAAAAGATATTTAAAAAACATTCTACCCGGTAACTGCAAAGCATACATTCTTTTCATCAGCACATGGAACATTCTCCAAGACAGATGATATAAGAGTTCACAAACAAGTCTCAATAAATTAAAGAAAATAAAAATTATATCCAGTAACTTCTCACAAGGGAATAAACCTAGAAATCAACTCCAAAAAAAAAAAAAAAAGAAAACCCTCAAAACTAAACAAATACAGACAAATTAAATACTCTGCTCCTGAATGATTTTTGGGTCAACAACGAAATCAAGATAGAAATTTAAACATTCTTTGAACTAAATGATAATAGTGAAACAACATATTAAAACTTCTAGGGCACAGCAAAAGCAGTGGCAGGAGGAAAACTCATAGCATAAAATGCCTACATCAAAAAGTCTAACAGAGCACAGACAGACAATCTAAGGACACAACTCAAGGAACTAGAGAAAGAACAAATGAAATCCAAATCTAGTAGAAGAAAAGAACTAAATAAAATTGAAACAAACAAAAAACACAAAAATCTCAATGAAACAAAATGTTGTTTTTTAAAAAAGATAAGCAAAATTGACAGACCATTAATGCTACTAACCAAGAAAAGAAGAGAGAAGAGCCATATAAGCTCAATTAGAATTGAAATAGGAGATATTTCAACCAATACCACAAAAATACAAAAGATCATTCAAGGCTACTATTAACATCTTTATGCATGAAATCTAGAAAATCTAGAGGAGATAGATAAATTTCTGAAAATACACAACCCTCCTAGATTAAATCCGGAAGAAACGGAAACTCTGATCAGACCAATAATGAGTAGCAAAATTGAAATAGTAATCTTAAAAATTGCCAAAAACAACAAAAAAAAAGTCTAGGACCAGAAGGATTCACAGCTGAATTATGTCAGGCATTCAAAGTAGAACTGGTACCAACCTTTCTGAAACTATTCCAAAAGACAGAGAAACAGGGAATCCTCCTGAAATCATTAAATGAAGCCAGTATCATCCTAATACCAAAACCAGTAAAGGAGAGAACAAAGAAAACTACATACCAATATTTCTGATAAACACAGATGCAAAAATCCTCAATAAAATACTAGCAAACTGAATCCAACAGCATATCAAAAAAAAAAAAAAAATCCACCATGATCAAGTGAGCTTCATACCAGAGAAGCAGGAATGATTTAACATACACAAGTCAATAAATGTGACACACCACATAAACAGAATTTCAAAAATCATGTAATCATCTCAATAGATGCAGGAAAAGTATTTGAAAAAATCCAACAGCTCTTTACAATTAAAACCCTCAGCAAAACTGGCATAAAAGGGACATACCTTAAGGAATAAAAGCCATCTATGACAAACCTACAGGCAACATTATACTGAATGGGGAAAAGTTGAAAGCATTCCTCCTGAGAACTAGAACAAGACAAAAGATGCCCACTTTGACCACTTCTATTCAACATAGTACTGGAAAGTTCTAGCCAGAGCAATCAGACAAAAGAAAAAAAAATAAAGGGCATCCAAATTGGTAAAGAGGAAGTCAAACTGTCACTGTTTGAATATGGTATGATTGTTTACCTAGAAAACACTAAAGACTCACTCAAAAAGCTCCTAGATGTGACAAATAAATTCAGTAAAATTTCAGGATGCAAAATGAATGTACACATACCAGCAGTACTAACAACCAAGCTGAGAATCAAATCAAGAACTCAACCTCTTTTATAACAGCTCCCCACCCCCACAATAAAATACTTAGGGAGCTGAAATATCTCTACAAGGAAAACTACAAAATACTTCTGAAATAAATCATAGATGGCACAAATGAATGGAAACACATCCCATGCTCATGGATGGATAGAATCAATATTGTGAAAATGACCATACTGCCAAAAGCAATCTACAAATTCATTGCAATTCCCATCAAAATACTATCATCATTCTTGACAGAACTTAAAAAAAAAAAAACCCTAAAATTTAAATGAAACAAAAAAAGAGCCTGCATAGCCAAAGCAAGACTAAGCAAAAAGAACAAATCTGGAGGCATCGCATTACCTGACTTCAACCTATACTACACTGCTATAGTTACCAAAATAGCATAGTACTGATATATAAATAGGCATGTAGACAAAAGGAACAGGATAGAGAACCCAGAAATAAACACAAATATTTACAGGCAACTGATGTTTGACAAAGCAAACAAAAACCTAACATGGGGAAAGGACACCCTATTCAACAAATGTCGCTGGGATAACTGGCTAGCCACATGTAGGAGAATGAAACTGAATCCTCATCTCTCACCTTATATAAAAATCAATTCAAGATGGATCAAAGACTTAAATCTAAGATCTGAAACCATAAAAATTCTAAAAGATAACATTGAAAAAACTCTTCTAGACATTCACTTAGGCAAAGAGTTCATGACCAAGAATCTAAAGCCAAATGCAACAAAAACAAAGGTAAATACACGGGACCTAATTAAACTAAAAAGCTTCTGCACAGCAAAAAAATAATCAGCAAAGTAAACAGACAACCCACAGAGTACAAGAATATCTTTGCCATCTGTACATCTGACAAAGGACTAATATCCAGAATCTATAAAGAACTCAAATCAGCAAGAAGAAAACGATCACATCAAAAAGTGGGCTAAGGACATGAATAGACAATTCTCAAAAGAAGATATACAAATGGCTAACAAATACATGAAAAAATGCTCAACATTACTAATGATTAGGGAAATGCAAACCAAAACCACAATGTGATACCACCTTACTCCTGCAAGAATGGCCATAATTAAAGGATTAAAAAAAAAAGGGGGATGCTGGCATGGATGTGGTAAAAAGGGAACACTTTTACACTGCTGATGGGAATGTAATCTAGTACAACCACTATGGAAAACAGTATGGCGTTTCCTTAAAGACTTAAAACTAGAACTACCATTTGGCCTAGCAATCTAACTACTGGGTATCTACCCATGCAAAAAGAAGTCATTATATGAAAAAGACACCCACACACTTGTTTATAGCAGAATTAGTAGTTGCAGAAAGACAGAACCAGCCTAAATGCCATCAACCAAGTGGATACAGAAAATATATGTGATATATATCACATATATCATATGATATATATATAGCATGGAATACTATTGAGCCATAAGAAGGAATAAAATAATGGCATTTGCAGCAACCTGGATGGAGTTGCAGACCATTATTCTAAGTGAAGTAACTCAGGAATGGAAAAGCAAACATCATATGTTCTCATTTACATGTGGGAGCTAAGCTATGAGGATGCAAAGGCGTAATGATATAATGGACTCTGGAGACCTGGTGAAAAAGGTTGGAGTGACATAAGGGATAAAAGACTACACATTGGGTATAGTGTACACTGCTTGGGTGACAGGTGCACGAAAATCTCAGAAATCACCACTAAAGAACTTTTTCATGCAACCAAACACCACTTGTTTTCTCAAAACTACTGAAATGTAATAAATAAATAAAATGAAATAATGTTTTTAAAAGAAAAAGCTATACCAGGATATAGTTATCAGTTCTTATATAACAAATAATTTCATTCAAACCAATATTTAATTGTATGTACATCCAATACCTGAATCATATATCTCTAAAAAATAAGAACAGATGCACACAACTTAAATATTAGGATACTCTTGTGAGTTATTAGTCACAAGTTTTAGAAAAGCACAGTGGCTCATTGTTTCTATTTGATTACATTACATGGCCTTTCTCTCAACTTGATAGCTTTTTAATATTTAACTTGCCTTGGATGAGCATACAGTGGTAAATTTAACTCCCCCAGCCACTCTCAGTAGGTTTGCTGACAATAGTTAAAAGTCCTAGACAATCAAGCTCTTTACTCTTTATTTGTAATTGCATATTCTTATATATTTTTCCTTTCTATATTGGGAGCTAGATTAATATAGCTTACTATGTACTTAACATTAATTTTTTTTTTAATTCACCTATGAAGATCATTGCTTTTGAAAGCTGGATCTGGCCACTGTACTCCAGCCTGGGTAACATGGTGAGACTCCATCAAAAAAAAAATAATAATAAAAATTTTTAAAAATAAAGAAAGCTGGATCTGATATATTTAAATAGTTAAATATTTAAATACTGAAATATTTAAATAGTTATTTGAAATGAATTTTCTATCTAATCCAAAATAATTATATTTTTTGCCGGGCACAGTGACTTATGCCTGTAATCCCAGCACTTGTTACCCATCCTGTTACTTGAGAGGAAACCTTGGGGAGCCAAGGCAGGGACAGAAGCATGAACTGGGTTCCAGTTCCTCCTCCACACTGCCCTGCACATGGGCACTAGAGGACATCGAAGCGCCTGCTCCTTGGAGGAGGCCCCCAGGGGTGGTAGAGGCTGGAAGGAAGGCACAGGCAGGAAGACACTGATCCAGCCTCTCCACCCTCGCCAAGGGAGCAGCAGCTCAATGTGGTCAGGGCTGCACGTGCCGGAGACCCTCCTGCCTGGGCCTTGTGGGCCAAATATTGGGTCCCCGGCCTGGAAATATGGACAGAGGCCCAATGGGTGAAGGCTTTGAAGAGCACACAAAAGCCCCTGGCCACCCACGACAGCTGGAAAGCCATGTATATGGCTTCAAAGCCATATATGGAGGGACACACTTGTTAGCATGTGTGGCCTGCAGCTCAGGTGATACATTTACCAGTGTTTTTGTTTGGTGCCAGGAAATCAATTTTGGAAAGTGAAATAACATTAAAGGTGAATGTGAAACTTCTACTTTTATCCAAAGGAGCTATGTTAGCTAGGCTGCTTCTGGTATCCAATAATTGGTTTAAAAATAAAGGCAATTTGTTGAATCAGTAAAGGAAATTTCTTGGCTTATGAAAGGAAAAGTCCAGTGGTGTTCGCATTTGCAGCAGGTGAGCAATTTCACCTGGTATCTTCCTGCCTCCCTCTGCGTTCCTAACTGCTTCATCCCAGGCCATCACCTCCAAGGATGAAAAGATGGCTGCCTGTAGCTTGCATGGAATCCCTGCCTCACTGTCAGAGAAGCGCCTTCTCTGTGTAGCACAGCTGCTGTCTCAGAGGCCCCAGCAAATAAACACTCTTCTCACTGGTTAAAAAAAAAAAAAAAAAGATTTTCTACATAGTCATCTGTGTGTAAATGACCATGTTGTCTGTCAATAGTTCTACTTCTTCCTTTTCTTTCTATGGGCTTTCCATTAGTTATTACAGGCAAGTGAACTAGCTATAGCCTCTGGTACAATCTTGAATGGAAATGGTGAGGGTAGAGATATTTGCATTGTTCTTAATACCAAGAGAAAAGCATTAGGTCTTTCATCATTAAGTACATTATTAGCTGTAGGTTTCACTTAGATGCTGTTTATCTCATTGAGGAAGTTCCCTTCTATTTCAAGTTTCCTGAGAGCTTTTTTTTTTTTTCAAAAAAATCTACATCTGTTGAGATAAACAAATAAATTTTACTTTTATCCTATTAGTGTGAAAAATTCCATTGGTTGATTTATAAACATAAAATCAAACAATAAATATAAACTGGCCATTGGATTTATAATCTAATTTGGATTTCTTTATCTACATTCATGAGGAATATTGGTTTGTGACAGTCTGTATTTTAATGCCTTTTAAAAATTATATTATCATAGCAACATTGGCTTCATAAAAAGTAGTTGAGACATATACCATCTTCTATGTTCTGAAAGAGTCTATGTTGAGTTGATATTATTTCTCATCTAATGCTTGGTAAGATTCACCAGTGAAACAAACAATTTTCTTTCTAAGAGGATCTTAAATCTAAATTCATCTTCATGTATACACATAAACAATTTTTTCTTGAGTGAGCTTTGGTAATTTTTTTGTAGCACTGTCTTCCAAAAAATTTAAACCATTTAGTTTAAGTTGCTGTATTCACTGGCATAAAGTTCTTCATAATATTGGTTAATCCTTAAAATATCCGTGGAATATGTGGTTACACTTTCTCATTTTAATTTGTGTCTTTGTTCTTTTTATATTAAATAAGTCTGACTAAAGATTTACCAATGTTATCTTTTCAAAACTGACTTTTAAAATTTACTTTGTCTAATATCAATATAACCACACTAGTGCTCTTTTGATTAATGTTAGCATGATCATTTTTTTCTATCCTGTTACTTTTAACCTATTTGAGACTTACTTTCTAAAAATCTAATATGACAATCTCTGCCTTTAAATTGGTCATTATACCATTTACATTTAAGAAAATTCCTGATTAAGTTTGGGTTTAAATCTACCACTGTGCTCTTAGTTTTCTATACATCTCTTCACTTTTTGTTCACCTACTTTCTTTTTATGGATTAAGTACTTTTATAATTATGTTTTTATTCTTGTTGTATAACTCTTTGTAGCTATAACTTTCTGCTGGTGTTTCTTCAGTGTTTATTTATGTCTTATGGCATACTTCTTCAATTTATTGCTGCCTCCAAGTAGTATAATAACACTTCATGCATAGCATAATCACCTAACAAAAGTATACTTCCATATTGTCACAAAAGCCAACATGCTGTTGTTCTAAATTTTACTTCTCAATGTTGTAAATCTCAAACAACACAGTCATGATCTTTGTTTTAAAAAGTTAATAATCCCTTAAATAATTTTTTAAAAAATGAAGTAGTCTATATTTACTCACATACTCATAATTTCTATTTCTCTTCATTTCTTTGTGTAGGTCTAGAATTTCATTTTATATGATTTACATTATTAAAGCCTTCCCTTAACATTGTTATGGTAGCATTCTCCAGGTAATGAATACTGCCAGCTTTTGTATAGAAGAAAAAGTCTTCATTTCATCTTCAATTTTGAAGGCTATTTTCTTGAGTATAGAATTCCAATTTTTCTTTCAAAACTTTTAAATTATTATCCACTTTTCTTGGTGATTCATTATTTCTATCGTAAAGTCTCCTGTATACTTATCTTTGGTTCACTGTACACTATATGTCTTTCTTCTCAGAATGCTTTTATAATTTTCTTCTTTGCTACTGATGTCAAGTACTTTATGATGTCTCTTCATTTAGTTTTCATCGTGTTCCTTCGGTTTGGAATTTCTTGAATGTCTTGGATCTGTGATATTATAAATCTTAAAAATTTCATCAAAGTTGAAAAATTTTCAGCCATCATTTGTTCAGTTATCTTTTCTAGCAACTCTCTCATTCCAATCCTTTTAAGATTCCCAAAGCGTATATTAGTAGCTTATAACTGTGCCACAGCCTCCTGAAGTTCTGTTCATCCTTTCCTGTCTTTTATTTCTGTGTTTAAAGTTTGATACTTCCTATTGCAGTATGTCTTAAAATTAACTAATTGAATCTGCTATTAATTCCATCCAATGTACATTTCATAATACACGTTTCATTTTAGAAGCTGGAGTGGAATCTTCTTTTTATCTTTGTGTATCTACTTATCATACTCAGCCCTTTCGCTACCTTACCGTATTTTTGAAATCTAATTATAACAATTTTAATGTTTTAATCTATTGCTTTTATTTCTAACATTGTTGAATCTGTTTCAACTAATTTTTCCACTGGTTGTGGCTCATATTTTCCTTATTCTTTGCATGCCCATAAATTGCTAACTGCATGCCAGATATAAGGATATTTTTTGTAATACAATAAATATTCTTGAATATTCCTCTGGGATAATTAAGGTACTAAAATGTTTTTGAGGCTTGCTTTTAAGGCTTTTGAATGTGAGATCAGAGCTACATTTTGTTTAAGACTAACATATTAATTTTTAAAATTTTTTATTGATATAAACGTGTACATATTTATGGGATAAAAGTGTTATTTTCTTACACTCTATACTGTGTAATGACTAAATCAGGGTACTCAGAATGTTCATTACCTCTACTATTTATCATTTCTATGTGCTGGGAACATTTTAACTGCTCTCTTCTAGCTATTTTGAAATACACAGATGTTGTTGTTAACTACAACCACCCTATTCTGCTACTGAACATTAACACTTATTCCTTCTAGGGGACTGTATTTTTGTACACTTTAACCGATCTCTCTTTATCCACCCAACCACACCTCCACACTCTTCCCAGATGCTGGTAACTACAGTTCTACTCTCTACCTACACAAGATCAACATTTTTAGTTCCTACATAGGACTGAGAATATAACATAGTTGTCTTTCTGTGTCTGGCTTATTTCAGTTAACATAATGACCTCCAGTTCCCATCCCTGTTGCTACAAATGACATGATCTCACTCTTTTTTACGGCAAAATAGTATTTCACTGTGTATACATACATATATATACCATTTTTTAAAAATCCATTCATCCTTTGATGAACACTTAGGTGGGTGATTCCATATCACTGCTATTGTGTAGTGCTGCAATAAACATTGGGATGCTGCCATCTCTTTGATATACTGATTTCTTTTCTTTAAATAAATACTTAGTAGGACTGCCAGATAATTTGGTAGTTCTATTTTTACTTTTTTGAGAAATCTCCTTACTGTTTTCCATAATGACTGTATTAATTTATATCCCCAGCAGTGGTGTGTAAGAGTTCCTTTTTCTCCACAGCCTTGTCAGCATCTGTTACCTTTCGTCTCATTCAGCCATTCTAATTGGGGTGAGCAGATATCTTATTATAGTTTTATTGTGCATTTCTTTGATGAGTAGTGATGCTGAGCATCTTCACGTATATCTGTTAGCCATTTCTATGTCTTATTTCGAGAAATGTCTATTCATATCTTTTGCCCACTTTTTAATGAGTTTTTTTTACTGTTGCATTGAGTTCCTTCAATATTCTGGATATTAGAATCTTGCTAAATGAATAGTTTATAAATATTTTCTCCCATTCAACAGGTTGTCTCTTCATTCTGTTGTTTCCTTTGCTGTGCAGAAGTGTTTTAGATTAATATGGTCCCATTTCTCTATTTTTGTTTTTATTGCCTGTGCTTCTAAGGTCTTAGCCATAAAATATCTGCCTAGACCAATGTCCTGCACTGTTTCCTTTATGCTTCCTTCTAGTTTTGCAGATGTGGGGCTTACATTTCAGTCTTTAATCCATACCGAGTTGATCTTTTATATACAATGAGAGATAAGCGTCCAGTGTCATTATCCTACAAACAGATAAGCAAATTTTCCTAGCACCATTTATTGAAGAGGGTGCCCTTTCCCCAATGTATGCTCTTGGTGTCTTTGTCAAAAATCAGCTGGCCATAAATATGTGAATTTGTTTCTGGGACCTCTATTCTGTTTTATTGGTCTACGTTTCTGTTTTGATACCAATATCTGTTCTGGTTACTACAGCCTTGTGATACACACACACACACACACACACACACACACACACACACACACACTCTCTCTCTCTCTCTCTCTCTCTCTCGCTTAATTAGTATTTATTTATTTATTTATATTATAATTTAATTACTGGGGTACATGTGCAGATTTGTTACACAGCTATACATGTGCCATGGTGGTTTGCAGCACCCATTAACTTGTCATCTACATTAGGTACTTCCCCTAATGCTATCCCCTCCTAGCCCTCCACACCTCGACAGGCCCCAGTGTGTGATGTTCTCCTCCCTGTGTCCATGTGTTCTCATTGTTCAACTCCCACTTATGAGTGAGAACAGGCAGTGTTTGGTTTTCTGTTCTTGTGTTAGTTTGCTGAGAATAATGGTTTCCAGCTTCGTATATGTCCCTGCAAATGTCATGAACTCATCCTTTTTTACAGCTGCATAGAAGTCCCTCTGCTTCAATTTTTTGGAATAGTCTGAGGAGAACTGGTGTTAGTTCTTATTTGCTAGAATTTGGCATTTAAGTCATCTGGTCCTAGACTTTTCTTTGTTGGGAAACTTTTTATTACTGATTCAATCTCATCACTTATTATTGGTCTGTTACAGTTTTCTATTTCTTCCTGATTCAATCTTGGTAGGCCGTATATATGCACCCAGAAATTTACCCATTTTCTCTAAGTTTTCTAGTTTAACATGCTTTATTTTTAACAGTTCTTCCTTTAGCTTATCTATGTTCTCATAAATTTTATTTATATACAGCAAGAAGGAGCTAGTGACACTTTCAACACTATGGCTTAAAATCTTATGAGTTAAATGTCCCAGTCAATATTTTACTTTTCATATTACTAGAGGTAAGTTTTGTTAAACTTTCTGTTATTACATAATGAAGATCCTCTTTCTTCCTTTTTTTTTTTTTTTTTTTTTTGAGATGGAGTTTTCTCTTGTTGCACAGGCTGGAGTGCAATGGCATAATCTTGGCTCACTGTAATCTCTGCCTCCCAAGTTCAAGAGATTCTCCTGCCTCAGCCTCCCAAGTAGCTGGGATTACAGGCATGTGCCACCATACCGGGCTAATTTTGTGTTTTTAGTAGAGATGGGGTCTCACCATGTTGGTCAGGCTGGTCTCAAACTCCTGACCTCAGGTGATCCACCTGCCTCCTCTTCCCAAAGTGCTGGGATTCCAGGCATGAACCACTGTGCCTGGCCCAATTTTCAGTAACATTTACAGTTTTCTTCTTTAAGCCCTCACCAGCTGCCTTCTAAAAGGCCATCAGTTTTCTCCCAAAAATTATTATAAGGTCTTTTCGGCTTTTACTAATACTTTCCTCACAGTCCTTGCAGCCTCACTAACAGTCCAGTCCCAAAGCTACTCCCACATTTTCAGTTTTTTGTTAAACTGCAGCCCACATTCAGGTACCAAAATATGTATAAGTTGTGGTTACTGATACAAATTACCCCAAAACTTATAAATATTTATAATCTTTCATAGTTTCTGTGAGTCAAGAATTCAAGGGAGGCTTGTCTGTTCAATTGTGGCTTGGTGATTCTCACAAAATTCAATCAGGCATCTGAATGCTTTATTAAGGCTGGAGGATCGTCAAAGGTGCCTCCCCACATGGCTGGTTAAGGTCAAAGGTGCCCCCCCACATGCCTCCCCACATGCTGGCAGGCCGAACGTCCTCCCTGAGTGGGCATCTTCAAAAGGGAATTTGAAGGCATTCTTGATATGGCAGCTATAGTTCCCTAGAATTGGTGATCCAAAAGAGCAGGGTGAAAGCCACAGTGCCTTTCATAACCTAGCCTCAAAAGTCACAGATCATTACTTTCATATTCATATCATCATACTAGTACTAGACAGGAATCAATAATGTAAGAAACCCAAAAAAGAGTCAATAACCAGGAGGAAAGGATCAGAAGAGGATCAGTAAATGAATGCTATGTAGAAAACATGGCAATTGAGATAGAGTGAACTGGAGTTTGGACAACATAAATATGAGAAAAGCTTATTCATTGAAGAAGTGATATTTGAACTGAGACTTGATAAGGTGGAACCAGCCAATTATATGTCATGTGATACAGAGATTTTTGGGGGGGAAGGGGTGAGGCAGGAATATGGGGCAGAAGACAAGGAATGGCACAAATAAAGGATAATACTTGGAGTATATTAAATTTGATGTGCCTTTTAGAATGCCATATGAAGATATCAAGTAGGAAGCTGGATATACTATTCTTAAGCTCTGGGCAGAGAGAATGGAGCTAGAGATAAAAACAGAAAATGGAGAATAAAGCATGAACAGTTAAAATAGGCCATGCCTGAAAAAAAAAAGATAATCTGGAAGAGAAAACTGAAGAAACTCTTAGTACATACTAGCAAAAATTCAAACAGATGGAGATCCTGAGAGAAAAAAAAGATTCTAGAGGATATGCCCAGAAAAGCTAAGCCCCATTTAATACTGGTTTGAGAAGAGAGGCCAAAGACAATCCAGAAGAAATTAAGCAAATAACCAAAGCATAATAGAAAATTTCCCAAACCCAAGTCTTCAGATTGAATCCCAAGCAGAATTACAAAAACCAAAGAAGCAAACACAGATCTAGTTACAACCTTATAAAAATTACAAAAACTCAATATGAGAGAAAAAAATCCAAAAGAGAGAGTAAAAAAGAAAATACTACAAAGGACTACAAACATAATAACATGAAACTTTTCATTACTAATTTTAAATATTAATAGATAATAGGGGTAAATGGAAATTAAAGCAATCAGATTCCACTATACATCTATTTGAGTAGTCAAAATTCAAAACACTGACAACAAATGCTGGCAAGGATGTGGAGCAGTAAGAACTCTAACTCACTGCTGATGGGAATACAAACTGGTACAGCCACTTTGAAGATGAGTTGGTGGTTTCTTACAAAACTAGACACATACTTACCACATGATGTAGCAATTGTGCACCATGTTTGGTATTTACCCAATGGAGCAGAAACTTATGTCCACACAAAAACCTGCACATGAGGCAGGGTGCAGTGGCTCACACCTGTAGTCGTAGCACTTTGGGAGGCTGAGGTAGGCGGATCACTTGAGGTCAGGAGTTCAAGACCAGCTTGGTCAACATGGCAAAACCCGTCTCTACTAAAAATAAAAAAAATTAACTGGGTGTGGCAGTGCATGCCTGTAATCCCAGCTACTTGGGAGGCTGAGTCAGGAGAATTGCTTGAACCCAGGAGGCAGAGATTGCAGTGAGCCGAGATTGTGCCACCATACTCCAGACTGGGTGACAGAGCAAGATTCTGTCCCCCCACCCAAAAAAAAACCTTCACATGGAAGTTTATACAGGTTGAGCATACCAAATGAAAATATATGAAATCCAAAATGTTCAGAACACTCAAAATTTTTGAGCACTGACATGACACTCAAAGGAATTACTCACTGGAGTATTTCAGATTTCGAATTCTCACATTGGGGATTCTCAGCTACTAAGTATATAAAATGCAAATATTCCAATATGAAAAAAAAAAATCCAAAATCGGAAACACTCTAGCTCCAGGCATTTCACATAAGGGATACTCAACTTGTACTAGAGTTAAACACAATAATATCAATTTCTTTTTCCATTATAGCTCTTCATATATTTGAAAACTGTAATTATGTCCTTCCATGAGGGTAGTGATGAACAGAACAGACTGAGGAAGGGAAAATATGAAATCAGACAGAACAGTTAAGAAGACATTTGAAGACATTTGAAATTTGTATAAGGTTGAATATAATAACACAAGATTATGCAGTCAACAGTAAGAAGGAAAAAAAGGGATGGCTATGGTTTCATGTAATAACAAATAATTTTCCAACTGAGAAATGTTCTTATGAATTGAATGTATATCTTACCTATTTCATTTTTAAATTTAAAGTCTAATGGACAGCTTCAAAACCAAGTTCTATACTGACACAGGAAAGTGCTATCTGAAGAACACACTGTGATCTTCAAAAAGACAATCACATTTACTGAATGGGCCCACCCACACAACTCAGAGAGCACCACACAGTTTTGCAATTATTTTACATACTTTTCTCAAGACTGTGAATATTATAGAAACATCAACATAGCACCCACAGAAGTAGTTTAGGTTGTATTCCTTAAAGCATCCCTTTAGCATTAGAAGATGATTTACAATTGAAAAAGTCTAAAGTCTAAAACTTAAATTCATGCTTCAGCAAAATAAAACATGCAGCAATAATATCCTAATACTGTTGTCTATACAGTAATGTCAACTCATTAATATTTTCAGAATATTTAGCAGTTTCATTTTGATAATGAGAACACTCAACCATTTTCATCATTACACATACTAAATAATGTTTCCTTAATGTGTCTTACACAGGATGTATGGAAAAGTATATGATATAAGCAATACTTAAGATAAATAAGTAATGTATAAGCAAAAAATATCTGATTTCAAACCCGGACTTCCACTAGCTCAAAATTGCTTTCTTTCCTGTTTTCCAATATACAATATTCACAATCCCAAGGCTGAATATAAATTTCAAGGTCCAAAAAAAAAAAAAAAAAAAATACACCCTAAGTCCATTAAGTTGGAAAAGTTATAATGCATCAAACACTGGTCCTCACTGATTCCTTAAAATAATACATACATTTAAAAAACATACTTATCCTTATTCAGTGTGATTGTCTAAAAAACATACATCATTGAATATATGTATAATCATTTCAAGTATTGTATAACTATTTTTCTTAAAAGCACTTGAGACCAAATTCATATTTATTGAAATTAAAGCTAGAAATTCTATCTTCCTGGAAATCATAATGTTTTAGGAAGATATGAAGACAAGTACTTTAAATTCCATTTTCCATTTAAATGATTTAAATTCTATTTTCATAAACTAATTATAATACAGATAAAAAAATTTAAAACTAAATGCAAAGTTTTACCATTCAGATAAAATTGTCATTGTAATTATATTTATTTGCAGGTTAAACTATAGAAAATTAAAATCCACCTAAAGTAACAACATGGTATATATGAGAAGGCACGTATTTACCTGACATTGCCCTTGGTGTTTCTGAGAACTGTTGCTGCAAAATTCTGTGTTACACCCACCAAGCTGATTCCATCCACTTCTACAATCTGGTCATTGACTTGTATTCTTTGGAAAGAGGAAAAAAATACCGACAATTAATTTATGTAATAATGCAACATCATATCCAACAAATAAGTTGACAAAATATGCGATTTTTAAGATATCATTTTGATCCAAAATATTTTACATACGGTCAGCCCTGATCTCTGCATCAATGGGTTCCACATCTGTGGATTCAACAAATTGTAGATATAAAATATTTGGAAAAATTTAAAAAAATAGTAATACAATAAAAAGTACAAATTAAAAAAACTTAACTATACCCCATTTACATTGTATTACATAAGTAATCTAGAGATTATTTAAACTATTTGAAAGGATGTACACAGGTTATATGCAAGTATTATTTCTATACTATACTGTAAGAGACCTGAGCATCTGCAAATTTTGGTATCCACTGAGGTCTTACAAAGAATCCCCTGTGGATTCCCAGGGATGACTATAGAAGCTCCAGACCTTAATCAAACACTTTAGGTTTTAAAAAGACTATTTCCATTAAAAATTGGGCAAAAGACATGAACAGACATTTCTCAAAAGAAGACGTACAAATGGCAAACAAACATTAAAAAAATGCTCCACTACACTAATCATCAGAGAAATGCAAATCAAAACCGCAGTGCGTTACCATCTCACACCAGTCAGAATGGCTATTACTAAGTAAAGATGCTGGGGAGAATGTGGAGAAAAGGGAATGTTTATACACTATTGGTAGGAATGTAAATTAGTTCAGCCACTGTGGAAAGCAGTTCAAAGATTTCTCAAATAACAAAACAGAACTACCATGTGATCCAACAATCCCATTACTGGGTATATTTCAAAAGAAAACAAATCTTTCTACCAAAAAGATACAAGCATGTTCACTGCAGCACTATTCACAACAGCAAAGACATGGAATCGACCTAGATGTCCACAAAATTGAAAATAAGCATTTTCAACTTTATTAGACATTAACAAATCTGCACACCCTATGGCATACGTGGTATGCTCAGATCCTTTAAGTGCTGCCAATCATACAGGTGTGAAAAGATATCACAATGTGATTTTAATTGCATTTCCCTGATTACTAATGTGGGTAAACATTTTTTTGTATGTTTATAAGTCACCTGTCTATTTCCATAAATTGTCAAATCATTTCTTTTACCCATTTGTTACTGCTGTTGTTGCTGGGTTGAGTGACTTTTCTTATTAACTTACGTGAAATGTCTTTATATATCTTTTATATCAATACTTCCTTAAACATATTGCAAATACTTTCACCCTATCTGTAGCTTGCCTTTTTATATTTCTTTGAAATATGGTGGTTTAGAGAAAAATAATTTTTAAAGTATATCCACATTTGTAAGTAGGTTTTTTGTGTGTGTTTTGTTTAAGTACTTCTCTGCCCAAAGGCTACCAAAAGATTCTATATTTCCTTCCTTTTGTGGGGAAGGCAGGGGATGGGGTCTCACCATGTTGCCCAGGCTGGTCTCAAACTCCTCATCTCAAGTAATCCTCCTGTGTTGGCCCTGCAAAGTGCTGGGATCACAGTTGTAAGCCACTGCATTGGGCCTATATTTTCTTCAAAATGTATTAACATTCTAAATTTCCATATTTAGGTAGTTATCCACCTGGAAATTTTCTAGAATTATAATGTGTTGGCAATCTACTTGGGAGGCTGAGGCAAAAGAATCCCCTGAACCCAGGAGACAGAGGCTGCAGTGAGCTGAGATTAACCCACTGCACTCCAGCTTGGGCAACAGACTGTGTCAAAAAAATAAAATGAAATAAGCAATTATAATTGATTGAAAATTAATTAATGGATTAATATTACAGTGGATTAAAAATTCTAGAAAGCTGCATATATGCCTTCTCCCACTTGATCCATGTGGTTACTCTGTTCTCCCACAGAGCAAGTCTAGAATCACTTTTTCCGTTTTTTAATCATTCCTCCCAGAAGTTTAGAAAAGCATGGCCTTCTCTACTTCTCTCTAGCTTATTCTCCACTCCTCTACAATGGAAAAATGAATGGTGCTACAACCATCCTCTTCTACTTTCATTCCTTCTTTTCTTTCTAGAAAGTGGGTTCACTTAGAGCTACTTAGCCATCTCTCCTATTTTCTTCCACTTTTCTCCTATTTTCTTTCTAGTTTTCCTCTAGCTCTAAGTAGTAAGGCCTTTATTAGCAATGTGGTAGTAATATTGAAGATTTGCTTTAGAGGAAAACAAAAAACATAAAGTCTTTTAGCTAACTCCAGACTCACCTGGTTTAAATATTCTGCCAGATTAAGCTTACTCATGATGAGGCTGGAAGTCAAATGAGGTTGGGAGTCATGAGGAGGATGGTGTGAAAAAGGGTTTGTGGTCCAATTTTTTATTTCTCCATATGGATATCTAATAAATAATAATACCCATGAAACAATGAACTAAAACTCCCACATGAGGGAATATAAAGTTGAAATTTAGTCCTCACGCTAGCTGCCAGGTCATACACCAATAAGATGGCATCTTTCCAGAAAAAGGTATGTTTTTCCAAATTTACAAAAAAGTACTCTATGAATTAGTAGTGACCCTACCTTACTGGATAAGATCATCTAGGGTACTGGTTCCCAAACTGTCTAATTGCAACAGAATAAAATGAAGCAGTTTTGAAAATTACAGATTCCTAAAGTTGCACCTCCTGCAAGTCTCATTCAGAAGACATGAGGGAAAAGCACAAAGTGGAAATCTGAGTTGTGATTAGGTTTGGCTTTGTGTTCCCACCCAAATCTCATCTTGAATTGTAATCTCATAATCCCCACATGTTGTGGGAGGGATTCCATGGGAGGTAATTGAGTCATGGGTCTGGTTTCCTCCATGCTGTTCTTGTGACAGTGAGAGAGTTCTCATTAGATTTGGTGGTTTTATAAGGGGCTTCCTCCTTCTTGCAGCACTCATTCTCTCTCCTGCTGCCCTGTGAAGAAGTGCCTTCTGCCATGTTTGTAAGTTTCCTGAGGCCTCCTCAGCCATACTAAATATGAGTCAATTAAACCTCTTTTCTTTATCAATTACCCAGCCTTGGGTATCTCTTCATAGCAGCATGAGAACGGACTAATCTAAGTTGTCTCCTATTTTGTCTATTATGAATAAAGCTGTCATTCACATGCAAGACTTTATGTAGACATATGTTTTCATTTCTATTGGAAAATATCTTAAAGTGGAATTGCTGGATCAAAAAGCTAACTGTATATTTAACTTTTAAAAAACTTCCAAACTGTTTTCCTAAGTGGCAGTAAAGTTTTGCATTCCCACCAGCCATAAGGGAGCGTTTCACTTCTCTATATCCATCTCAGCACTTTATATTGTCAGGATTCTTATCTTTAGCCATTCTACTAGGTGTGCAGTGGTATCTCATTAGAGTTTTAATTTTCATTGCTCTCATGTTTAATATATTTTCACATACTATTGACCAGTCATAGGTTTTCCACATTGAAGTGGCTGTTGAATCTTCTGTCCATATTTTAACAATTCAGTGGTTATTCTTCTTCTTGTTATTAGCATTCTTCCTATTCTGGATACAAGTTCTTGTATATATTTGAAAATATTATCTCCTTATTTATGGCTTTACTTTTCATTTCTAAACCATTTCTCTCAAAGAACAAAAGTTTGGATTTAATAAAGTTCAGCTTCTCAGATTTTTCTTTCATGGTTCATACTTTGTGTCCTGTTTAAGAAATCTTTGTTTAACATGATTTTATAAAGATTTCACCACTGTATTCTTTCAGAGGTTTTATACTATTAGCTTTATGTTGAGATCTATAATTAATTTTGAATTAACTTTGTATATGGTGTGAAATAACGTTTGTGGTCCAATTTTTTATTTCTCCATATGGATATCTAATTGTTCTAGCACTTTGTTGAAAAGACTATACTTTTTCCAATGGAATTATCATGATACTTTCATTGAAAGTCAACTAACTACTATACATTTTCATCTATTCCTTTCTATTACATTGATCTATATTTCTATATCAATGTCATACTGTCCTGATTACTGAAGCTTCATAACAAGTCATGAAAAATCAAATAAGGTCAGTCCTCTAACTTTGTCCTTCTTTTTCAGAATTGTTATTCTAGGTCCTTTGCATTTCCATATACATTTTAGAACTACCTGGTCAATTTCTCCCCAAAACAAAACAAAACAAAACCCCAAAAAAGCATACTACAATTCTGACTGGGGTTTCATTGACTCTACAGATCAATAAGAGGAAATTTCACATGTGAAAGGCAGTGAGCCTTCTGTTCTATAAACATCATGTATGTTTTCATTTATTTACCTGCCAAATATACTGCCATCAACCTCTAATTTCATTTCAACAAGACTTAATTTTTTTCCAGCAACATCCTCACATTAACTAAAAGCTTTAAGGAAAGCCACACTCTAAAAAGATTTGCATCTTTCTTGAAATTTTGCCTATTAGTCATTTCTCTACCCCTCAAAAGCCTCTTCTTGAAGGTCTAGCTCAAATAACTTCTCTTTGAAGTTACCTGCTTATCTAAGCCTATGATCTTTTCCATCCTTTGAACATCTATATCATTGTATACCTCAACCTAACATTACATGTTACCAGTTATTGTTTGATATTTCTTGATGTATAAGGTCTCCTTAAGCAGACAGATTGCAAACTTCTTGGGTCTTATAGCTAAACCCAGAGCAATAAATATGTTTTCCTAATCTTATTAAGCTATTTTAGGAAAAGAAAGAAATTCCTTTTATTTGTGGTTTTATTTTCTGGATGGACAGAAGTTACCGTGTCAAATATTAGGAAAGCATTCCTAATACATACTTGTTGATGAGACTTAAAAGAAGCCAATGTCCTGCTGGGTTCTCTATCATTATGTATATGCCATTCTCTTTATATTCTCCTAGCCAATTATCACTTAAAATGTTGTTTCCTCAGAGACTATCTAGAAAACATCTTTCCATAGCTAAGACAATCCTAAGCAAAAAGAACAAGCTGGAGGCATCACGCTACCTGACTTCAAACTATACTATAAGGCTACAGTAATCAAAACAGCTTGGTACTGGTACCAAAACAGAGATATTGGGCAAGGGAACAGAACAGAGGCCTTGGAGGCAACACCATACATCTATAACCATCTGATCTTTGACAAACCTGACAAAAACAAGCAATGGGGAAAGGATTCCCTGTTTAATAAACAGTGTTGGGAAAACTGGGCAGCCATGTGCAGAAAGCTAAAACTGGACCCCTTCCTGAAACCTTACACTAAAATTAACTCCAGAAGGATTAAAGATTTAAACGTAAGACCTAACACCATAAACAACCCAGAAGAAAACAGAGGCAATACCATTCAGGACATAGGCATAGGCAAGGACTTCATGACTAAAATACAAAAGGGAATGGCAAGAAAAGTCAAAATAGATAAATGGGATCTAATTAAACTTAAGAGTTTCTGCATAGCAAAAGAAACAATCATTACAGTGAATCAGCAACCAACAGAATGGGAAAAAATTTTTGCAATCTCCCCATCTGACAAAGGGCTAATATCCAGAATCTACAAAGAACTAAAGGAGATTTACAAGAAAAAAACAAACCTATTCAAAAGTGGGTGAAGGATATGAGCAGACAGGTTTCAAAAGGAGACATATATGAGGCCAACAAACATATTAAAAAATGTTCATCATCACTGGTCATTAGAGAAATGCAAATCAAAACCACATTGAGATACCATTTTATGCCAGTTAGAATGGCAATCATTAAAAAATCTGGAGACAACAGATGCTGGAGAGGATGTGGAGAAATAGGAATGTGTTTACACTGTTGGTGAGAGTGTAAATTAGTTCAACCATTGTGGAAGACAGTGTGGCAATTCCTCAAGGATCTAGAACTAGAAATACCATTTGACCCACAAATCTCATTACTAGGTTTATATCCAAAGGATTATAAATCATTCTATTATAAAGACACATACACATGTAAGTTCATTGCAGCACTGTTTACAATAGCAAAGACCTGGAAGCAACCCAAACGCCCATCAATGATAGACTGCACAAAGAAAATGTGGCACATATACACCACGGAATACTATGCAGCCATAAAAAAGGATGAGTTCATGTCCTTTGTAGGGACATGGATGAAGCTGGAAACCATCATTCTCAGCTAACTGACACAAGAACAGAAAACCAAACACTGCATGGTCTCACTCATAGGTGGGTGTTGAACAATGAGGACACATGGGCACAGGGAGGGCAACATAACACACTGGGGCTTGTTGGGGGGTGGGGGGTTGGGGAGGCACAACAGGGGGTGGGGTGGTTGGAGAGAGATAACATTGGGAGAAATGGCTCATGCAGGTGACGGGGGGATGGGGGCAGCATACCACCATGGCATGTGTGTACCTATGCAACAATCCTGCAAGATCTGCATATGTACCCAGAACTTAAAAGTACAATTAAAAAAATAAAATAAAATAAAATAATATGATCTTAATACCATTTTTAACTTTATGTATTTGTGCATGTTTATATATAACTTGTATCATTTTATTTATTTATGTTTTTAATTTTGAGACAAGGTCTTGCTATATTACCCAGATTGGTCTCAAACTTTTGGGCTCCAGCAATCCTCCCACCTCAGCCTCCCCAGTAGCTGAGACTATAGGTGCATGTCACTGTGCCCAACCACATAATTTAATATTTAGTTGTACTGCTTTATAAAAGTTATTATGTTGTGTAGAGATGTGTTGGAGGCAGAGACATTGTGCTATAAGTTGATTTGAGACTATCTAAATGCCTAAAATTATGCCTTTTATTTCTTTTTAACTTATTCATAAAATAAAATAGAATGCTATGAAATTAACATGAGCTCAATAGATTCTTTGATAGTGACAATTCATCAATGTTTTGAGTGACAAACCACTACAAATGGCAATTCTGCCAAGCAACTTTCATGATACTACAAGTTGGCCGACTTAGGGACAAACAGAAGATAAAAGCAAGAAGAAATTATCTTTCAAATATTTAATTTAAAATATAATTTGTATTTTGAAAGCCAAAATAAAGTTGAGTTATGGCATTTGAAGGATGAACAGAATTAGCTTCCCAGTAAAAAAAAAAAAAAAAAGGAAAGCTGAAAGCTTAATCTCTCAAACAGAAAGATAATCACTGTCACATTTTCATGAAGTGAAAGGATAATAATACAATTTAAATAAGGCAAGAGTACTTGAGAAGGCAAATAATTTTTAAAGGACAAAAATTTAAGGATGAGTAAGAGGAGTACTAAATAATAGGTTATAAAAAAAACTTTGAAAACAGTTTTTTAAAAGAAACTAATATGTACAGAGCTAGTATTTACTGGGAAAAAAAAGCAAAATACAGGTTTGTACACTATCAATAGACAGAATTATCAGAAGTGAAAGAAAACTAAGGTGATAACTGCCTTAATAAGCAAAAATAAAGAAACAACAAACTAGGTCAAAAAAATTCTGAAAATAAGCATCCTGTCAGAATGATTCCAATTAAATGCAATGAAACAAGTACTATTGAAGGAACTAAGTAATAAGAAGAAAGCAAAAATGCTGGACAATTAGAGAAAATAATATGCTGGATTCATTGGTTTGGTTGATTCGTCCAGTTAGTAATTTAGCAAAAGCGATTTGATGCTGACTATGGTAAAAGGACAGAGCGAGTTACTGGGATACAAATTTGAGTAAGACATGGTCTCTGTTTGAGAATACCACACACACACATAAATACACACATGCACACATACTTGTGCATATATGTGTATATGCATATACAGAATATGTGTTGTAGGCACTGGAGAAATGGGACTGTGATAAGCTATAGAAAACATTATAAGTGTGCTAAGAAAAGTATGAGCAAAATAGGTTGATGTTAAGAGGAGGTGCTGCTGACTCTTTAAAGTGAAGATCAAACTGAACAAGAGCAACAAAAAGACAGAAAATAGATGGATTCAGAAGTCACGGTGTTTTCCCAAATAACACAAGAAAATCATCAGCCCTAATGTATAATACTGTTTCTTTAAAAAAGCAAATGGTAATATGACCCTCACAAAGCCTAGAGATTATTGAAAATTGCCTTTAAGAAAAGTAACAGAACAAACATTAAAAACTAAAGTTATAAGGAAATTTTTCAAGAAAAAAAATTGATTCCTGAAACAGGAATCATTCCACTCAAGAATGTATTTAAATGCTTATCAAGAGTCTAATATAGGCCAGGCACAGTGGCTCACACCTGTAATTCCAGCACACTGGGAGGCTGAGGAGGGTGGATCACCTGAGGTCGGGAGTTTGAGACCAGCTTGACCTACTTGGAGAAACACCATCTCTACTAAAAATACAAAATTAGTCAAATTAGCTGGGTGTGGTGGTGCATGTAATCCCAGCTACTCAGGAGGCTGAGGCAGGAGAACTGCTTGAACCCGGGAGGCGGAGGTTGAGGTGAGCCGAGATCACGTCACTACACTCCAGCCTGGGCAACAAGAGCAAAACTTCATCTCAAAAAGAAAAGAAAAGAAAAAAAAAAGAGTCTAATACGATCAAGATATGGAAGACACTAGAAACATAACCACAGGGAGTATTACTGCCTGAGCTCCGCCTCCTGTCAGATCAGTGGCATCATTAGATTCTCACAGGAGCTTGAAATTATGAATTGTATATTCAAGGGATCTAGGCTGAGTGCTCCTTATGAGAATCTAACTAATGCCTGATGATCTGAGGGGGAACACTTTCATCCTGGAAACCCCCCACTCCCCAGTCCATGGAAAAACTGTCTTCCACAAAAACGGTTCATAGTGCCAAAAAGGCTGGGGACTGCTACTCTAAGCTTAGCCTTGAAGTAGAAAGTAACAGAATGTCATATACATATATATATATTTCTGTGTAGGTTGAAGAACATGAAAGGAAATGTGGCATTAGGAAAAGAAACTGGGTCTTAACAGTTGTCTAGACCTAAATTTCAATCCTAAAGCTTCCACTTACTGATAATTAAAATCTCCAAAGCTCAGCTTCCTCATCTGTTTTAGAAATACTGTAAATTTTTGTGACGTAAAGAATTAGAACAAGAAATTACTGAGATATTTTTAAAAGAGAGATAGAAGGTGGATGGCAGGCTGGGAGTAAAGGCTTCTGCAAAATAGCCTTGGGAGAAAGAAATTTGAGGTAAAAGTAAACTCAGACCTAAACTCCTGTCCTACAAAAATAGAGTAAAGAATGAACAAAGAAAACTGATAAGCTAAAGTTCAGGGCCCTAAACTATGGTGGTAAACAACTCCAGAATTACAAATGGGAAAAATAATGGACACTGAGAAAAAGGATAATGCAGTGGCGGCGGAAATGCCACTTAAAATGTTTATTGCCACCTACAAGGTAAAACAAATTTACAAGCATTTTCTTGATACTGGATGGGGGTGAGAAAGGAATATACTATTAAAAAGTGTGTAGCGTGTAAAATATTGTGTAAATTAACAATAATGTAACGATTATAGCAAAATTTTAAAATGTATGATTGATATTCTCTTTATTTATAGTGCATTTTTATTAGCTCAGCAAATCATTAGATGTTTTCAGTTACCTTAGCCCACAATTTTCCTAACCTCCTTTTTAATAAAATTAAATTTCTTCAGCCATGGATTACTCTAAGAACTAATCCTTAATTTACATAGAAATGGTCTAGTATAACTCTATATATGTATGTTGGTTGTAAAGATTAGCAACAATGTATGTAAAAGAGTTCACTCAGTAATTGGCATATAATATGACCTTAATGTGTTGTAGTTTTAGTAATTATTGTTTTGATTCCGATGTATAAGGAGGAAGAGGAAGGAAACAACTGCAGACACTAATGCAATTTTCCTGACTGAAGTAGAAAATTGAGATAATAGGTACTTAAGAAGTAACACTATTCTTCAATGACAACAAGACCTTGAGTTATCATTCACAAAAAATGAAGAACAAATGTACAGTGTGTTCAGAAGGGGCACACAAAGGGATAGTTTTAGAAGAATAAGCTTTGGGACAAGGGCAAGGATAAACTGGGAAGTTCAACTGACAAGAGTTCTTAAAAAAATGAGGGAATACGCAGAAAGACGTGGTTTAAGATGTCTTAGAGAATGAACACAAAAGAACCAATCTGAGTGACATCCTAAGAAAGAAATGCACAATATAATAAGAAATTATATAGGTAAAACAAATGAAAAAGATGATTTGAAAATTTTACAGCTAAACTGATGAAAAATATAGTAGACACAAAAAAACAGATGCTCAGATCAAGAGAAAGGAAAAAAAAAAGGAATTCAACATCTTTTATGTTGAGTTGGAGATGAAAATAAGACATTCAAGTAAATAATTCTACATGCTCTAAGGTTAAGGTGTAAATCTGGGAGAAATTTCTATAGACTCATTTTAAAAATCAGTATGGTCTGAATACAAAAATGAGTTCAAGAAGCCAGCCTACATCGAGAATTACTCTTTACAATGTAGGATTAAAAAAGAAGAAAAAATTATCTATAGATAAGCAGAATCTGAAAATTATTAAACCAAACATTAAATATAAGTGACCATAATATGACACTGACAATTAAAAAGGACTCAGTCTAAAAAAGGCCACTGGATGTTTCAAAATGCAGGTAAATAATGTTGAAAGCAAGAAACTGACAAAAAATTAAGAGTAGAAACCAATATAGATTTTTACTATGCTTAAATTCACAGTTCCAAATTAGTTCTGTTTATTGTACTTGATCAAGTTTGTTAAAAGTGTGGGAGCAGCAGAGCTGAAAATTTTAGGCAGTTAAGAAGTGAAGGACATTTCTTTGGATCATTTACTTGTGGAAATCAACACTAAAAGAACAGATGATAACAGTCTACAAATGCAACAAGAAAAAGAAAAAGGAATTTATTAAAATAAGAAATACAGATGGCAGGTAGATACCTTAAAAGGCTCAAAACCAGAAAATCAAATTTAAAGAGTAATAATATGCCACTTATCAAAATATTGAAGATTTTATAACACAATATTCAGTCTTAATGAGGATGCAGTAGACTATTCTTAGACACTGCTAAGGAATGTACAAATTGAACAACTTTTCTGAAAGGTGGTTTAGCAATATGTTTTTATTTTTAATTCAATTTTTTAAATTCAACCACCATGGCACATGTATACCTATGTAACAAACGTGCATGTTTTAAAACATTTTAGAAAAACTAAAAGGCATACATTTCGTATGTACAGTAAAATGAGGTGTGACTATGCACATACCCGTATAACCATCTACAGAATACAGATACAGACATATCCATCACCCAAGAAGTTCC
This sequence comes from Cheracebus regulus, assembly GCA_963574635.1. Lineage (NCBI taxonomy): Eukaryota > Metazoa > Chordata > Mammalia > Primates > Pitheciidae > Cheracebus > Cheracebus regulus. Next base: position 39,177 of record CAUYQU010009415.1, on the reverse strand, counting down.
TCTGTATTTCTTCCTAATCTATCCCCTGCCCCCATAACCCTTGGTCTGAGGCAAACACCAATCTTCCTTTTATCACTATAGATAGATTTTGATTTGCTAGTCTTTTGTATACATGGAATTATATAGCATGTACTTTTTTGTGTCTGGATTCTTTTAAAATTTTTTACATTTTACTTTAAGTTTAGGATACACGTGCAGAACATGCACATTTGTTACATAGGTACACATGTGACATGGTTGTTTGTTGCACTCATCTACCCTCATCTAGCTTTTAAGCCCTGTAGGTATTAGGTATCTGTCCTAATGCTCTCCCTTCCCTAGCCCTCTACCCCCTGACAGGCCCTGGTGTGTGATGTTCCCCTCCCTGTGTCTATGTGTTCTCACTGTTCAAATCCCACTTATGAGTGAGAACACACGGTGTTTGGTTTTCTGTTCCTGGGTTAGTTTGCTAAAAACAATGGCTTCTAGCTTCATCCATGTCCCTGCAAAGGATATGAACTCATTCTTTTTTATGGCTGCACAGTATTCCATGGTATATATATATGCCATATTTTCTTTATCCAGTCTGTCATTAATGGGCATTTGGGTTGGTTCCAAGTCTTTGCTATTGTAAATAGTGCTGCAATAAACATAAGTGTTTTTAAAGCATTTAAGATGTAATGCACCTAGGGCCAGGAATGGTGGCTCATGCCTGTAATGCCAAAACTTTGGGAGGCTGAGGCAGGCAAATGGCTTGAGGTCAGGAGTTCAAGATCAGTCTGGGCAACATGGTGAAAACCTCTGTCTACTAAAAATACAAAAATCAGCCAGACATGGTGGCACACACATGGGGTCCCAGCTACTTGGGAGACTAACGCAGGAGAATCACTTGAATCCAGGAGGTGGAGGTAGCAGTGAGCCAAGATCGCACCACTGCACTCCAGCTTGGGTGACAGAGCAAATCTCTGTCTCAAAAAAATAAAAATAAATAATGAAATCAAATAAAATACAATGCACCTAGACATGGTCTTCTGGTCTTAGGAATTCATTTCAAAGAATGATGCACAAAAATTTTTATATAAAAATGCTTACCTCACCAATACCTTGAAAGAACATACTAGTAAAACAATATGTAAATGGCATATGTATGTATGTGTGTATATATATTATCACAGCATAATATATCCTTAAAGTCTATCATAAAAACTATTTAATGACATGATATAAAATAATATATTATTTAAGTACAAGCACTGGAGTCAGATATCCTAGGTATACAGGCAGGCTCTGCTACTTATTTGCTGTGAGTGATAGCAGCAAGAGGCAGGCAAATTCCTAGGCAGGCAGAGACAGGTCCCTGGTTAAACCTGACCTACAAGCCAAAGACAGTTTAAAGCCTGAAACTGAGCTGCCAGTTCTGGGTACAGTCCACAGCTAGAGTGAGAACTTCCTCGATGCCTTTTAGCCAGTTGAATGGTGCTTTTTCCAGGCATGCTCATGGACCAATTAGCATGCACTCTCCTGTTATGAGCCCATAAAAACTCCAGACTCAGCCTCACAGAAGGCTACCTGCTCTTGGGTCCCTTCTCTGCTGAGAGCTCAATACAATCCTTTTCTGCCCTACTTACTTCTGGTGTCTGCGTACCTAATACCTCTTGGTCATAGCACAAGAACCCAGAATTCACCACTCTGCAGGCATCTGGAGCAAATGAGCTGTAACATGAACAAGTTATAATATTTCTCTGGGATCTCAGACCTTGGGACTTCCTGGGCAAGAGCTGTAACCCCACTTGGGGCTCAACAGTTGCTGGCATCTCTGAGTTTTCAGGTGTCACCACATTCCCCCTGTCTAGATGCCAGCCCCAAGGGGAAGCAGGTTACTTCACACCTGGCCCAGCTGCAGGCTTAGTGAGGATACTGTGGTGGGTACAGCATCTAGACCAGGGTGCAAGCCAAGTGCAGCCTGCCAGGCTGGACGGGTGAACAGTGTGAGCCCAGAAAGCCCAAGCAAAGAGGCAGCAGCCGCAGAGATTTCCAGCTGGCGAAATGGCACAGAAGGGGTCATGGAACACTGTAATCCTCCTTCCTGTTTCCCAAACCATGGGGAGAAAAAGCTGCTAGGTGTGATCTCACCCACCACTGAACTACAAAAGCCGCAACAGTTGGTTCAACATATGCAAATCAATAAATGATTCACCACATAAACAGAATTAAAAACAAAAACCATACGATCTTCTCAGACAGGGAAAAAGTTTTAGATAAAATCTAATATCCCTTCATGATAAAAAACCCTCAAGCAACTAAGCACTAAAGAAACATACCTCAAAATAGTAAGAGCAATCTATGACAAAACCACAGTCAACATTAGGCAGAATGAGCAAAAATTAGCAGCATTTCTTGAAAACTGGAACAAGGATGTCCACTCTCATTACTTCTATTCAACATAGTACTGGAAGTTCTAGCCAGAGCAATCAGGTAAAAGGAAGAAATAAAAGACAACCAAATAAAAGAAGTCAAACTATCTTCATGGACAATATAATTCTATACCTAGAAAGCCCTAAAGACTCCACCAAAAGACTTCTGAAACTGATAAGCAACTCCGATAAAGTTTCAGGAGACAAAAATCAATAGCATTTCTATACACCAATATCACTCATGCTGAGAGCCAAATCAAGAACAAAATCCCATTTACAATACCATACACACACACACACACACACACACACACACACACACACACACACACACAAACACTTAGGAATACATCTAACAATAAAAGTGAAAGAGCTCTATAAGGAGAACTATAAAACACTACTAAAAGAAATCATAGATGACAAAAACAAATGGAAAAACATTCCATGCTCATGGACTGAAAGAATCAGTATCAGTAAAATGGCCATACTGCCCAAAGTAGGCTACAGATTTGACACTATTCCCACCAAAATACCACTGTCATTTTTCATAGAAGTAGAAAAAAAATTCTAAAATTCAGATAGATTCCAGCACATACCTCCTGAAAGACAAGAAAAAAATAAGTTAAAATAAAATTCACATAGAACCCAAAAAGAGCACTGAAATAGCCAAAACAATCCTAAGCAAAAAGAACAAAGCAGGAGGCATCACATGACCCAACTTCAAACTGCACTCTAATTTTACAGGAACCAAAAAAGCACAGTACTGGTAAAAACACAGATATATAAACCATTGAAACAGAATAGAGAACCCAGATATAATGCCCATACCTACAATATCATTCTGTTTTCATGCTGCTGATAAAGACATACCCAAGATTGGGTAATATACACAGGAAAAAGGTTTATTGGACTTACAGTTCCACATAGCTGGGGAGGCCTCACAATCATGGCAGAAAGTGAAAGATACATCTCACATGGCAGTAAACAAGAGTAGAACTTCTGCAGGGAGACTCCCCTTTTTAAAACCCTCAGATCTCGTAAGACTCATTCACTATCATGAGAACGGTGCAGGAAAGATCTACCATCATAATTCAGCCACCTCCTAGCAGGTTCCTCCCATAACATGTGGGAATTGTGGGAGTTATAATTCAAGGTGAGATTTGGGTGGGGACACAGCCAAACTATATCATTATGCCCCAGCCCCTCTCAAATCACATATCCTGACATTTCAAAACCAATCACACCTTCCAGACCGTCCCCCAAAGTCTTAACTCATTTCAGCATTAACTCAAAAGTCCACAGTGTAATATCTCATCTGAGACAAGGCAAGTCCCTTCCACCTATGAGCCTGTAAAATCATAAGCAAGTTAGTTACTTCTTATGTACAATGAGGGTCCAGGCATTGGTTAAATACAGCCATTCTAAATGGAAGAAATTAGCCAAAATAAAGGTGCCACAGGTCCCATGCAAGACTGAAATCCAGCAGAGCAGTCAAACCTTAAAGCTCCAAAATGATCTCCTTTGACTCCATGTCTCATATCCAGGTAACATGATGCAAGAGGCAGGTTCCCATGGTCTTGGGAAGCTCCGCTCCTATGGCTCTGTAGGGTACAGCCTCCCTCCCAGCTGCTTTCATGGGCTGATGTTAAGCATCTGCAGCTTTTCTAGGCACAGAGTGCAAGCTGTCAGTGGATGTACCCGTCTGGGGTCTGAAGGACGGTGGCCTTCTTCTCATAGCTCCACTAGGTAGTGCCTCAGTAGGAATTTTGTGTGGAGGCTCCAACCCCACATTTCCCTTCCACACTGCTCTATCAGAGGTTCTCCATGAGAGCCCTGCCCCTGCAGAAAACTTCTGCTTGGGCATCCGGGCATTTCCATACACCCACTGAAATCCAGGCAAAGGTTCTCAAACCCCAATTCTTGACTTGTGTGCACTCACTGTCTCAACACCATGTGGAGGCTGCCTAGGTTTGGGGCTTGTACCCTCTGAAGCCACAGCCCAAGCTCCATGTTGGCCCCTTTCAGCCATGGCTGGAAAGGTTGGGAAACAGGGCACCAAGTCCCGTGGGTACAAGCAGCATGGGAACCCTGGGCCCAGCCCACAAAACTACGTTTTCCCCCTAGGCCTCCAAGCCTGCAGTGGGAGGGGCTGCCTTGAAGACCTCTGATATGCTGTGGAGACGTTTTCCCCTTTGTCTTGGGGATTAACATTTGGCTCCTTGTTACTTATGCAAATTTCTGCAGGTGACTTAAATTTCACCTCAGGAAATGGGATTTTCTTTTCTATCGTATTGTCAGGCTGCAAATTTTCCAAACTTTAATGCTGTTTTTCTTTGAAACTGAATGCCTTTGATAGCACACAAGTCACCTCTTGAATGCTTTGCTTCTTAGAAATTTCTTCTGTCAGATACCCTAAATCATCTCTATCAAGTTCAAAGTTTCACAAATCTCTAGGGCAGGGTCAAAATGATGCCAGTCTCTTTGCTAAAACAGAACAAGAGTCACTTTTGCTCCAGTTCCCAACAAGATCCTCACCTCCACCTGAGAACACCTCAGCCTGGACCTTATTGTTCATATCACTATCAGCATTTTGGTCAAAGCCATTCAACAAGTCTCTACAAAGTTCCAAACTTTCCCACATTTTCCTGTCTTCTTCTGAGCCCTCCAAACTATTCCAACCTCTGCCTGTTATTCAGTTTCAAAGTTGCATCCACATTTTCAGGTGTCTTTTCAGTAATACCCACTTTACTGGTAGCAATTTACTGTATTAATCTGTTTTTACGCTGCGATAAAGACATACCTGAGACTGGGTAATCTGTATAGGAAAAAGGGTTATTAGACTTATAGTTCCATGTGGGTGAGGAGGTCTCACATTCATGGCAGAAGGTGAATGACATGTGTGGAGACTCTCTCTTTTTAAAAATCATCAGATCTCATGAGAATCATTCACTATAACAAGAACAGTGTAGGAATGACCCACCCCCAAAATTCAATCACCTCTCACCAGGTTCCTCCCACAAGTGGGAATTGTGGGAGTTACAAATCAAGATGAGATTTGGTGGGGGCACAGCCAAACTGTATCACCTACAGACATCTAATCTTTGAAAAACTTGACAAAAGTAAGCCATGGAGAAAGGACTCCCTGTGCAATAAATGGTGCTGGATAGCTGATTAGTAGTGCTCAAAAGAATGAAACTGGACGCCCAGCTTTCACTGTATATGAAAAATTAACTCCAGATGTATGAAAGATTTAAACCTAAGACCTCAAATTATAAGAATCCTAGAAGAAAACCTAGGAAATGCCGTTCAGGACGCTGGCCTTGGGAAAGAATTTATGACTAAGTCCTCAAAAGAAATGGCAACAAAAGGTCAGGTGCAGTGGATCATGCCTCTAATCCCAGCACTTTGGGAGGCTGAGGCAGGTGGATCACTTGAGTTCAGGAGTTCCAGACCAGCCTGATCAACATGGTGAAACCCCATCTCAACTAAAAATATAAAAATTAGCCAGGCATGGTGATGCACGCCTGTAATCCCAGCTACTCAGGAGGCTGAGGCAGGAGAATCACCTGGACTTAGGAAGTGGAGGTTGCAGTGAGCCAAGATTGCACCATTGCACTCCAGTCTGGGCAACAAAAGCAAAACTCTGTCAATTCAATTTACCTTTCTATGGAGGTAAACTGTGATGATTAAGGTGGAGACAAGTTCAAGAAACTAAAAATGAGGAGAAGAGAAAGGAGAGGTAAAGAGGACTGGATGGGAGAAAAGGGGAACAATGGATTAAAAAGGCATGGGTTCAGGTTTATTCTCACTATAGACTGCTCCTACAACTCACTAGAACAGGAGCCAGCAGAGTATTAAATACCAAAATGGTTACTGTGACGGAAAAAACTTCCTGGTGCCTGATACCCACTTTGCTTGCATCTTATATCTCATGAGAAAATAACTTTTAAATGCAACCTCACAGAACAGTAACACTGATAATCTCTTAGCTGTAATGAAAAGCACAGGAAAGACAACAGGAAGACTCTCAGTGGTTAAAAACAAAAGACTACATGGACAGAGCTCTGTATCAGACCATCCCCGAGAACAAAGAATAACCAGTTTTATGGATTATCTAAACTTTTTCAAAAATTTTCCAGGATAGCAGAGGAAACAGCCTGTTTCCCCTGGAAATAGTGTTTACTGGAATGGCATTTATGGGAACATACCTGGCTAGTTTGTAAAAACCATCTCATCCTGGCCATTTCCTCAATAGTTTCCATGTGCTTACTATAAACAAAAGTGCACAACACCACTGCTCTTCAGTCTCACTACAATATTGCTAAAATCCTGCAATTCTTAATCTGAAAACCATAATCAATAGGGATAAGGCTAATTAAAATATATAAATTGGATTATTCTAGGATTTGTTTAATGTTACTGGATAGTTATTTACTGACACAATGTTTCTGGGAGGGGGAAAAAAATAACCTTACCTCACAGGGCCTTGTTGACAAAAAAGTGGAGTAACATTAATGAACTTTGGTCAACAGAGATCTTCCTCAAAATGCTAGATACTGAAGTTTTAAGTGTATGTGAAAATACATACCAAAGCAGTAATAGCCCAAATCTAAGGGGCAAATAAGCAAAATATTTTAGTAGAAGAGTAACACAAGAGTGTGTGCACAGAGAGGAAATCATCGTCTAGGGGACCATGACAGACTCAATTAAAACAAGTTTCCATCCAGGGTTCTCTTAGGCTGGAGGGTACTTGAGGCATAGATGGGTCCTAAGAGGAAGTAAATCTGCTGCAGGATAAGCAAAATAAAAGGACTCTTTTTCTACTGTATATGGTTATTGTATTTGGGTACTACCCAAAAGATGGGGAAAAAATATCATTTAAAAGCCAATACTTGAATAAGTATAAATTACATAGAACCTAATTTCATATTTGGTATCTCTTCCAATAAAACTGAAAAGGACAGTGATTGAAAATGATGATGAGCAAAAGCTTGAGAAACAAAAACAGGACCCAAAAACAAAGTGGATCCGAAATGCATTTTTAATTTGCCTCTAATTTAGCACAGCATTATTAACATCCTTTGTCAATTACCACTCATGTGATTACTCTACAATTCAGCATTCTGAATTGTTTTTTATGAAATTAATTTTGCTTTATAGAATCATGAATGAGGACTGGAAAATCATTAGTGTGTGAAAGTGCAATCTCAAAAATTACATTTATGACAACAAAAACTAATAGTCAATATATTTAATATTATTTTACTAAAAAATTAGAAATGAAAGAGAAAATAGAAATGGCTGTCTGTCACTGAGCTAAATTATAAGCCACGGTACAGCAGGGTATCACAAAAACAAAACAGGGAAAAATGATATGCCCAAATCAATGTTTCAAAAGTGATTAAAAGCCCGGCATGGTGGTACTTGCCTATAGATCCAGTTACTTGGGAGGCTGAGGTGGGAAGTTCACTTGAGCCCAGGAGTTTGAGGTCAGCCTGGGCAACGTAGTGAGACCTCACCTCTAAAAATAAAAAAATAAAAATAAAAAGTGTTTAAAACACAAGGATTCACTTATTCAATAAATATTTATTGAGCAACCACTATGTTTAAGGCATCATAGGAGAAAGTACACACATGAAAAGCTTGACAAAAGAAAATTTTGAATGTAGGAGATAATACCAAAAGAGTAAGGAAGAGTCAAAACTTTTTAACTATACTAGATAAACTCAGGAGGATAAATACCTAAGGCAAATATTTTAAAGTACTCAAAATGTGGTGACAGTTTATAAGCCATTTAAGCAGAGATACAAATAATCACAACGAAAAGGCTTCTTGTGAGAAAAAGAAGGAGGGAGGAGGGGGAGAAAAAACACTTTCTATATATACATGTCTGCTTATTTAACATTCCTCGAAGGAAGTATAACTAAATCTGAGATTAAATTGAAATAGATTTTCTTAAATAGAAAGAGTTTTAAGAATCTAAAGTAAGGTAGAACACGACAATACAGAATCTTATGCTTTCAAGGCTAAAAGGAATCACCTTAGAGAATATCTAACCCAGAACTTTAATTCTGTCAATAAATGAGGTCTGACTAGTAATTTCCTTGGGTGAAAATCTTATTATTTTTAGTTTTAATTGAGAAACTATACACAAGTTTTATATATTCTCTACAAAATTAAATATTCTAGATCAGCCAAAATTTTTTTTTAAAAAAATCCCATACACTAGAGCCATTCAACACTTTAGTATATATTAATTTTAGGCTTTTTAAGAGATGACTGAGATAAAGACAAAAAGGATCACAGAGAGAGAAAAGAAGAAATAGAATATATACCTACGCAAGAATGGGTTCATATTAATCATAGTATTTTGTAAATCTGTAATGCAATGTTTAATTTTTTATATGTATATACTTTAAGTTCTGGGGTACACGTGCAGAATGTACAGGTTTGTTACATAGGTATACATGTGCTATAGTGGTTTGCTGCACCCATCAACCCGACATCTACATTAGGTATTTCTCGTCTAGCTCCCCACCCCTGGCAGGCCCCAGTGTGTGACATTCCCTTCCCTGTGTCCATGTGCTCTCATTCTTCAACTCCCACTTATGAGTGAGAACATGTATTATTTGGTTTTCTGTTCCTGTGTTGGTTTGCTCAGAATGATGGTTTCCAGCTTCATCCATGTCCCTGCAAAGGACATGAACTCATTCTTTTTTATGGCTGCTTAGTATTCCATGGTATATATGTGCCACATTTTCTTTATCCAGTCTATTATTGATGGGCATTTGGGTGGGTTCCAAGTCTTTTTTATTGTAAACAGTGCCACAATAAAAATACATGTGCATGTGTCTTTATAGTAGAATGATTTATCATCCTTTGGGTATATACCCAGTAATGGGATTTCTGGGTCAAATGGTATTTCTAGTTCTAGATCATTGAGGAATTGCCACACTGTCTTCCACAACGATTGAACTAATTTATACTCCCACCAACTGTGTAAAAGTGTTCCTATTTCTCCATATCCTCTCCAGCATCTGTTGTTTCCTGACATTTTAATGATCGCCCATTGTAACTGGTGTGAGATGGTATCTCAATGTGGTTTTGATTTGCATTTCTCTAATGACCGGTGATGATGAGCTTTTTTTCATATGTTTGTTGGCTGCCTAAATGTCTTCTTTTGAGAAATGTCTGTTTATATCCTTTGCCCACTTTTTGATGGGATTGTTTATTTTTTACTTGTAAATTTAAGTTCTTTGTAGATTCCAGATATTAGCCCTTTGTCAGATAGATAAATTGCAAAAATTTTCTCCCATTCTGTAGGTTGCCTGTTCATTCTGATCATAGTTTCTTTTGCTGTGCAGAAGCTCTTTAGTTTAATTAGATCCCATGTCTATTTTGGCTTTGGTTGCCATTGGTTTTAGTGTTTTAGTCATGAAGTCTTTGACAATACCTATGTCCTGAATGGCATTCTATGTCAGTAAGTATACAACTTAAAAATTATTACTGACTAGAAGAACTGCTCTTTGCATAACTTTTGTATGTTGATACCTTTTAAATAGTAAACATCAGTAAATGGTAAACACTGTGCAAATGAACACACCAGTAGTGGTGGAAATAATAATTTAAAATATACAAATCTGCTGTAAGTATAATCGTTTTATTTTCTCATTTTTTCATACCCACACACATATGCACATACACAACCACCCTCAATTTTCTTATTAATATACAACAAAATGTATTGATTATGAGAAGTCTAAAGTTTCTTTGACCTAAAGTCTAAAGTTTCAAGACTGAGTCTCACTCTGTCCCCAAGGCTGAAGTGCAATGGCAAAAATCTCAGCTCACCACCACGTCTACCTCCCAGGTTCACCCAATTCTCCTGCCTCAGTCTCCCGGGTAGCTGGTATTATACGCAATCGCTACCACACCCAGCTAATTTTTGGATTTTTAGTAGAGACGGGGTTTCACCATGTTGACCAGGTTGGTCTCAAACTCTCGACCTCAGGTGATCTACCCGCTTCAGCCTCCCAAAGTGCTGGGGTTACAAGCATGAGCCACCACGCCTGGCCCAAGTTGCCTGTCTTAATATAGTCACTGAGGCATTTATTAAGCATCTATTATAACAACAACAGGATTAGTATACTAGGAAAATACTCATTTAAAAGGACCGAAGAAATGTACACTGTGACTGGTAAAGCAGAGTTCTAATGTAACTATAAATAATAAAACTCATAGAAGAAAAAATAATTAGTAAATAGGTTAATAGAAAACAAACCTAATTTTAAAATGATTGAGGGAAAAATAAATATGTCTATGTTTAGAACAACAGAAACTGGTTAACTACTGAACGTAAAATTTGCTTTTTTTTCCCTTCAGAACACCTGTTACCTGCCTATGAATGTAAAATTTTCTGACTTTTTGTTCTTTTAACCAAGTTGTACTTTGGTTTGGCTTTCTGGTCAATTCACTTAAGAGAGATGGTTCATAATCATTAAGCATGTTTGAATACTAACTGTAGTATTATTTCCCACCATCTTAAAATTTTCCTCAAACTTATTAAGAAATGAGGTGTATTTTACAAACAACTTTTAGTTCCCTTGGAAGAAAGGTAGTAAATTAATAACGGGAAATACTACTACCATTACATATAATTTATTAAAGGGCAAAGAGGTTATTTCCTTAACTAGTCTTTTTTTTCTTTATTTCTTTCTTTCTTTTTAAAGATGGAGTTTCACCATGTTGGTCAGGCTGGTCTTGAATTCCCAACCTCAAGTGATCCGCCCTCCTTGGCCTCCAAAGTTCCTGGATTATAGGTGTGAGCCACCTCGCCCGGCCTCCTTAACTAGTCTTAAAAGGAGGAAGACTGTTAATAAGAGTACTTTAAGACACAATATATTCATATTCTACATTCTTTGTTTTAGTTGTAATCAGCTGAATTATACTAAGTGCTATAGGAATACAAACAAGGCTACTAACTAAGATGTTATCCCTAACTTCATGGAAAAGAAGATAAAAGAAGGTGTGGTTTTGTTTACATGAATCAATTTAGCTCTCTTTGAGAACTATCTGTGGGCATCATTACGCATTTTTAGGATTAAAACAGAAACAATGGGCAAAACAGAAACAATGGGCCAGGCGCAGTGGCTCACACCTATAATCCTAGTACTTTGGGAGGCCAAGGCAGGCAAGATCACTTGAGGTCAGGAGTTCAAGGCCAGCTTGACCAACAAGGTGCAACCCTGTTTCCACCAAAAATACAAAAATTAGCTGGGTGTGGTGGTGCCTGCCTGTAGTCCCCATACAGGAGCCTGAGGCAGGAGAATTACTTGAAGCTGGAAGGCAGAGATCATGCCACCGCATTCTAACTTAGACAACACAATGAGACGACATCTCAAAAAAAAATGCTGTTCTGGGTCTCCTTACAGATTCACAAATTCTTTCTAATATGCTTTATTATTTCCTGATAAGACAACCAAATGATACATACTTAATCATTAAAAAATTTAAAGCTATTCATGAATACATAAAACAAGATAATATTTCTTTGAATTTAGCAGTCATATATTTGGGTCTACTTTTATTATATTGCCAACTGCTATGGTTTGAATGTTGTGTTCAAAACAATCTTTAATGCAATAGCGTTGAGAGGTGGGACCTTTAAAAGGCGATTAGGTCACAGGGCACTGCCCTCACAAATAGATTAATGTCATTATTGTGGAAGTGGATTTATTTTTTTGAGAGTGAGTTTGCTATAAAAGCAAATTTGGCCCCTTCTCACTCTCTCTCCCTTCGCTTTGCCATGGGATGACTTAACTGGAGGGTCCTAATCAGATGTGGCCCCTTAATCTTGGACTTCCCAGCCTCTAGAACCATGAGCCATATAAATTTCTGTTCATTATAAATTACCCAGTCAGGTATTCTGCCATAGTAGCACAAAACAAAGACACCACCTTCTGCTTCTAGCCCCAACCTGATATTTCAGAGCCAAGTATGAGGATTAATCAAAATCTTGACCTAAGTCATACATATATATATACAGACATACATATATATATGTATGTAGCTTAAGATTATGAAAGCTAAGACAAAACAGCGATTATCTGGATGCTCTGCTGTGTACTAGAATTATCCAAGGTGCAGACTGCCAGACTCCTCTGCTAGAGATTTTAATTCTACAGGTTTAGGTGCACCCAAGAACCTGTGTTTTTAGATAAATATATTTGGAGAAACACTGACCTTCAGAATTACCATCAATACAGAACTAGAGTCCCTAACTTACCATCTATCTGTGTCATTTTTTAAGATGCCAGAACATTACCATTTCTTTCAATATTTCTGAAGTGAAACTATGTGCTGACCTCCATAGCACACATTCTCAGCTATATACACCCATGTTTCTGCCCACTTCCCACCAGACAGATGAATAAAGACAGTTATAGACAAATAGATCAACCCACTCATTTACCTAATATATATTAAAGAAAGCAGATATTTTACCTGCATATCAGAAAATAATTCAAATGTTTCAAGATTTTTCACATCTGAGAAACCTGAAATTCTGTCATAAAAAAAAACAAACAAATAAAAGCAAAAAGCTACCACTGAAAGAAACTTCCAGAAAAGTTCCCTGAAGATTTTAAGTTATTAACAACAGTGCTTAATTTACCTGCCATCACGTTGAGCGGCACCACCTTCTGTTACTGTCTTGACGAATATTCCCAGCTTTTCAAGTCCAGCATCTGCTCCAACACCCATTCCAATAATACTTATACCAAGACCATCCTCATCTATTAAAAAGAAAAAAAAAAAGGAGGTGAAACAACCTAAGTTTTACACTAGTCTGCAATTAGCTGGTGACAGCTATTTGCTGTTTCTAATTTTATTCTTCTTTATGGATAGGACAATAACATGCTTGCCTTAGCAGAATTCTTTTTTCAGCTAGGGTATCTAATGAGATCCTCCAAAAGGCTCATACATTTAGCATCATTTTACTACTACTCTTGGTAATTCATTGCGGTCTCAAGAAAAGGTAGTAACTTGTTTATTGAATAATCACTCTGCCTTAAAACCTAGATTCTCTAAATAATGCAGTGAATTATTTTAGGCATGAGAGTTCACATGTTCAAACACACAATTTTAAATAAACGTGATCATAACATATCTGGAATTTCTCCTTTATTTATATGGTGTTTTCCTTTTTACTTGTTTATTCATGTTAATAAGATAGTACGTGTGGCCGGGCGCAGTGGCTCACGCCTGTAATCCCAGAACTTTGGGAGGCTGAGGAAGGTGGATCACTTGAGGTCAGGAGTTCGAGGCCAGCCTGGACAACATGGTGAAACTGTATTTCTACTAAAAACACAAAAAATTAGCCAGGCATAGTGGCAGGTGCCTGTAGTCCCAGCTACTTGGGAGGCTGAGGTAGGAGAATTGTTTGAACCCGGGAGGCAGAGGTTACAGTGAGCCAAGATCGTGCCATTGCACTCCAGCCTGGGTGACAGAGCAAGACTCCGTCTCAAAAAAAAAAAAAAATAGTGTATGTATTTGAGTACTTTCCTCTGTGCTTCTATACCCAAGAATATATACTCATCAACAACTACAGTATATACATACATATACTTAGACATATATGAATGTATATATATGTATGTATAGCTTGCTTTTTCCTTCTTATTTGCTTACACAAACGAGATTATACCTACTTCTTTTTACAGCTTTTTAAAAACCAATGAAGCATCTGGTCACAGTGGCTCATGTCTGTAATCTCATCACTTTGGGAGGCTGAGGTGGGAGAACTCCTTGAGCCCAGGAGTTCAAGACCAACCTGGGCAAAATGGTGAAACCCCATTTCTAAAAATAGAAAACTTAGCCGGGCATGGTGGGTCATACCAGTAGCACCAGCCGTTTGGGGGCTGAGGTGGGAGGATCACCTTAACCTGGAAGGCAGAAGTTGCAATGAGCTGAGATCATGCCACTGCACTTCACCAAGGGCAACACAATAAGACCCTGTCTTAAAAAAAAAAAAGAAAGAAAGACATGCTATGGATATCAATAACCTCAATGTCCATAGCTCTAAATTATTTCTAATGACTTCATAATATTTCATGATGAGATGGCATCATAATGTATCTGACCATTCTGTATTCACAGGCACTCACTTTTGTTTCAATTTTACTAGTCCTATGAACAATACTGTGTAAGTTTTTTTTTTTAATTCACTTACAAATCACATGTTTATCCATATTTCCACTTGTCTTTTCGGTGAATATATAAGAGATACACTATTTTGTGTGCCACATGTTGTGGTTAAAGTTCAAAGTTATTTTTTGATAGCCTCAAAGTCTTTGTAATCATGGTTTATTAGTAGCATAAAAATACTAACTAATCAACAGTGATGGATTATTAAAGAAAAACTGGTTCATATACTCAACAGAATGTCACTTTTAAAAGACTTTTTAGCAATAACCTTTACTTTCTTATTTTTTCTTTTTTTTTTTTGAGACAAAGTCTCACTGTGTTGACCAGGCTGTAGTGCAGTGGCACCATCATGTCACACAGCCTCAACCTCCTGGGCTCTGTGACCCTCCCATCTCACAGCCTCCACGGTACTGGGACTATAGGCACATACCACCACATCTGGCTAATTTTTTGTGTTTTTTTTTGTAGAGACAGGGTTTCACCATGTTGCTCAGGCTGGTCCTAACCCCCTGGGCTCAAGCAATCTCCTGCCTCAGTCTCCCAAAGAGTTGTGATTATGGATATGAGCTACCATGCCCCGCCAGGATGCTTGTAAATAGTATTCTTTGATGAAGTTTCACCTCATACGTTTTACTTATCATCAACTTATGCCTGAATTATCTCCAAGTACACCTGACAATCTTACATATTTATTCTACATATGTTTTAAAGACGTCATTTGGCAAAAGTATGATTTATTTGCTCAGTTGTATGCTATGGGAATCTTTATAGTGTTTTCCCTGGATGAGCTGCCTGATGTGAACCCCAGCTGAAGGCACTTCCACATTGATTCCAGGCATTGATATCTCTTTAGTGTAAAAACTTGAATGTTGACTAACATAAATAATCTCTGAAGACTTTCCTCATTCATTACATTTAGAATGTTTATATGCATGTGATTTCTCCTATTTGTTCAAATTGTTTCTCTGGTATAAAGACTGATTTCATCAAGAGGATTTATCTTGTTAAAAGTTTTCTACAGGCCAAGCTCGGTGGCTCACATCTATAATCCTAGCACTTTGGGAGCCAAGGCAGGTGGATCACCTGAGGTCAGGAGTTCAAGACCAGCCTGGCCAACATGGTGAAACCCTTTCTCTACTAAAAATACAAAAATTAGCTGGGCGTGGTGGTGGGTGATGACCTGTAATCCCAGCTACTCAGGAGGCTGCAGCAGGAGAATTGCTTGAACCCAAGAGGCAGAGTTTACAGTAAGCCAGAATCATGCCACTGGACTCCCACCTGGGAGCAAAAGCAAGATTCCATCTTAACAATTTTTTTAAATTTTTTTAAAATTTAAAGATTTTTCTACATTTATTATAGTTCTAAATTTCTCCCCAGAATGAGTCTTCTTGTGTACATGAAGGTTAGATGTATGCTGACAGCTCTCCCACATTGGTTACATGTATAGGGTTTTCTTCTCTCCCACCATGAATTCTCTTGTGTGTATAAGGTTAGCAGATGGCTGGATTCTTACTCACATTCATCACATTCATAGGATTTCTCAAGAAAATGAATTTTTGTTCATACTGATGAAGGATGAAGGATTTCTGAAAGCCTTCCCATAGTGTTTACATCCATATAAGTTTTTCCCCTTAGTATGTTACTCTTGTTTAAGAGACGATCAATATAGCCTCTTCCATGCTGAAAAATACCATAGAATTTCTCTCCTGTATGAAATCTCTGGTGTATATGTATATTAGTATTCTGGTTGAACTCTTGCTCACTTTCATTATACTCACAGGGTTTCTCTTCATTATGACTTATCACATGTCAAGCCAATGTAGAGGTGTGAGTCAAACTTTCCCATACTCATTAAGGTACAAAGGGTTCCTCTCAAATGTGAAATCTCCGTACTATCACACCATTAAATAATTTCTTCCTGCAACTATCTTGAGTGAAAATTACTTCTTGGTTTCCAAATACATTTTCTCTGCCTAGACTCAGGTCTTGGTAAAATTCTCTTTCTTCCTTCCATTGCTCCCCTCATTGCTTTTAACTGGAAAATTACTCAGATTTGCAGAGCTGAAAATCCAGTTGTAGAAAAAACAATATTAACTCAAGCCATCTTCAATGCTAATGCAAATTACCAACAAAGACAAGGCTATAACTGAAGGGTAATACAAGAAAGAGCACAATCAACTGACAGAGGCCAGAAGACTGAAGTTCTCCAGTATCTTATTTAGATACAGCTTTCTCTAAGATGAGTGAAGTCTGGAGCCTCATTCTTAAAGGCCACTTATTATTCCTGTGGCTGCCTCTTCAAGAACCCAGCTGTACCCAGTTTTCCTCTCTACACATTCCTAGGGACAGGCAAAGCACTAAGACAGAACAGCCATAAAAAGATGGGAAAGAGTGGGGCTGTGTTATTATGGAAACGCTATTGTGATACTATGGAGCTCAAAGCTTATTTTCTAACTTCTGGTTTCCCATTTTGGTTAAGCCTCTCCTGCCACAAGCCAAGATGATATATGCAGTCATGTAAATTTTCTTTACATCTTTATTTTGAATATGTTATTATTTAACCCATGTAGAAGCTTTTTTTTTTTTTGGTTCTTTTTTTTTTTTTTTTACCTAAGCTATAATGAAGGAATCCAACTTCAGATTCTTCCAGATAGATGCTCTGTTAGGCCAGAGCAATTTATGAAGCTCGCAATTACTTCTAAGCTGAAATATCATGTGTGTCATATGTTAAATTCTCACACATACAAACATCTTTTTTTGAATTTTCTATTTTGTTCCACTGATCAATTGCTACCTGAGCACAATTTGTTCTGACTACAAAAGCTTTACATTATTTTTAGATGTTTGGTAAATTAAGTCACTCATGTTCTCTTTCATACTTCTCTTAAGTCTGTACTTTTCCATATAAAATTAAATACAAAAAAAAATTAATATTGTTTTTTGCAATTTTCCTCTACCAACCCTACATTGTTGGCAGTTCTATTTGGAGTCTTCCTGTCCGAGAATATGGTTTGTCTTTCAATTTGCTTTCAAATTGAAATGTCTTTCAAAATGATGTTAATATTTTATATAGATAAATTCTATGTTTTTCTTAGTGATAAACATTTTGTTGTTTTGGTGCTACTGTAAATAAAATATTTTTCCCATTTTTATTTCTAAATTCTTAATGTGATTACATAGAAAAAAAAAGTGATCTTTTATACATATCTTGGATGTAACCTCCTCCTTCACACATTATCTTATCAAATCTAATATTTTAAATTAGAATCAATTTGGTTTTCTAAATAGTATGGATATGACTATATCAGCAAAAGGTGATGCTTTTCATTTTCTATTTTCTGTTATTTATACTGGTCATTTCATTTAAAGGGCATTACAAATTTGATTTCTGGTTTAATTAAAATATCTTTAGTGTTACCTCAATTTAGAAATAGAATTCTGCTTGTAGGTATCATAAATTTATAGCTTGCATAAATTTAGGCAGCTTCCATCATGTGCCAGTTTACAGTCTTTATTTCAAGTGGTAAATGTTAGCAAATTGACATCTTTTCATATCAATTTGACATCAAATTTTAAAAATTTAAGGGCTTTTCCTTTAAATTTTACATGGCTAAATCTCTGAATAATGAACCATTCTGTATCCTTGTATCTAAAACTCTATTTGATCTTAATGTATTTCTCTCTCTCTCTCTTTTTTTTCTTTTTTGAGTCAGAATCTTGCTTTGTTGCCCAGTCTAGAGTGCTGTGGCGCAATCTCAGCTCACTGCAACTTCTGCCTCCAGGTTCAAGCGATTCTCCTGCCTCAGCCTCCCGAGTAGCTGGGACTACAGGCACACGCCACCACGGCCAGCTAATTTTTTGTATTTTAAGTAGGGATGGGGTTTCACCATGTTAGTCAGGATGGTCTCAATATCCTGACCTCGTGATCCACCTGCCTTGGCCTCCCAAAGTGCTGTGATTACAGGCATGAGCCACTTTGCTCAGCCTTTTCTCTTTAACTATTTCCATATTTGATATTTTATTTCATTTAGAATTTTAAAATATATATTCACAATTGCAGTTGTACTTTGGCAATCTTTTTTGTAGCACATTAGTTTTGGGTGTAAATATATGGCTTTTCAATGAAATGAAGAGTTTTTCTTCATTATCTATGATCTAAAAAAGTCTAAATAACACTGGTTTTATGTGTTCTTTAAAGGTACAATAAAATCATCTGGTTCTGATGACATTTCAATGTTCTTTAGTTGCCATTCTAGTTTCTTTTATGGCAATTAGTCTAATTCACTAAGGTTGATTCTGGTAATTCAAATTTTGTTAGGCCATATATTATTTCTGGGCATTTACCTTGTTTGACAAAGAAATACAGTGACTGACTGATCTTTTATAGTAACACCATATATTTGTCTTCTATTCCTAATTTGCATATATTTCCTTTCAATTTTCTTCAGTCAGCATTGTGCTTGATATATTTTATAGAAGGATTTGTATTATCTTATTTTACTAGTTTTTATTTTCTATGTCATTAATATTGTTTTTAGATATACTACTCTTCCTTGCTGGTTTGTTTGACTTATTTTGTTCACTGTTTCTGATTTCTAAGACAGGTCTGTTTTTTACTTTTTTATTTTAAAGAAAGAAATTAAGGATATAGCTTTTATTCTCAGTAAAGCTTTTGCTGTGTGTGCTACAGATTTTTTAAGTTTAATCCTTTCCAAGATGGTTTGGAATATGAGTTTCAATTTTCTCTTCAATCAAACATCTACCTAGGAATGTATTATGTAATTTCCAAATTCTCATGTTAAAGGAATTAAAAAAATTTTTTTCAAAGGATAAAACTCTTCTTTTAAAATACAGCTTGAAATAGAGTTCATTTTATTAACCCACTCCTTGATTTTTGCTTTCTGTCCATAAATCTGTCCAGTTCTGAAAGAAATATATTGAAATATCCAATAATTATATTTGGTTTGGTTTTCTACTACTTTAATTCATCTAGTTTAATTTTTAGTATGAAATATGGCAACATACAAATGAGTTTAAGAAAACACTTATCTATAAAACATTACATTAAAATAAATAAATAAAACAAACATCCATGTACAAAGACCCAGAATATCACCAACATCATAAAAGCCCACTATGTATCCCTCCCTGACACTGTAACTCTTTCCTCAGTGACCATTATACCAAACATTGTGTTAATCATTCCCTACTTTTTGTTTTGATGCTACTTTTTAAAAACTATTCATTTGTGCATCCCTAAACTATATGCTATTTAATTATCTTGTTTTGAAATATAAGTAAATGCAATTATATTACACTAAATGGCTTCTTCTTTGGTTTGCTATTTTTACTTTCCCTAAATTTCACATTAAGAATCATACATATTGCTTCATGAACTGTGGCACCTCCATTTTCACTGCTGAGCAATATTTCATTCACTAGATATGCTACAATTTATAGACCCTTTCTACCATTGATGACTATTTGGAGTGTTCTCATTTCTTTGCTACTACGTAAGTAATATGATGGCTCAGCTGTGTTTGTATGGCCCACGAGTCAAGAATGGCTTTTACATTTTAAAATGCATGAAAAATGTAAGCATTACTCTTTAATTCACTTTAACCCCAAATGAAAGTATCTTTTTACAGCAGTAATCCATCAGTTATGTTAGGTGTAGTATGACTAGTCTGGGATGGATATGGGATTCCTGGATCACCATCCTTTTTACTATCAGTGGCATGTAAAATTATATCTGCATCTCTCTGCTTCAAGTGTTGCAGTCTGATTCTAGTCTAATTATTTTGCCTTTGCAAGTATCTTTGCTTGTTAGCTTGATGAGTATTTTGATTTTTCACTTTATCTTCGAATATTAGAACTTTTTCCCAGGCTATGCCTAAGCATGGGATCAGTTTGGGATTATTCAGCCCTCTCACTTGCAAGTGGATAAGCCCTTCCTAATACGAGCCTCAGATCTTTTTTTTAAGGACAAAAAATTTTTATTCTGTGATATTATAAGTTTCTTCTCCTCCATTGTCATTTTTCCCTCCTATTGCCTAAAACTTACATATTAGGGCTCCTTCATGATTTTTCTTGGATTTTTGCTCTGTCATTTGAGAATTATTTTGGAACATCTCTTAAAGGTCATCTTAGATCACTAATTTAAGTCTCAACAATAACCATCCTTTTCTCTTCAATTCTTCTAGTGAAATTTTTCATTTCAAAATCAAGTAATTTGTTGCTAAGCTGGTTAAGAATGTCTTTTTTTAATCTTTATAAATTCAGGGGGGTACATGTGCAGGTTTGCTATATGGATATATTGCATAGTGGCGAGGTCTGGGTTTTTAGTGTAACCTTTATCTGAATAGTTCACATTGTACCTAACTGGTTATTTGTCAAGCCTTATCCACCTTCTACCCTTGTAACCTTTTGGAGTCCCCAGTGTCTATTACTCTGCTCTGTATGTCTATTTGTACCCACTGTTTAGCTCTCACTTATAAGTGAGAACTTGCAGCAAATAATTTTGCATTTCTGGGTTATTTCATATAGGGATAATGGCCTCCAGCTGCAACCATGTTGCCGCAAAAGACACAATTTCATTCTTTTTTATAGCTAAGGAGTATTCCATAGTGTATATATGCCGCATTTTCTTTACCCAGTTATCTATTAATGGATACTTAGCTTGATTCCATGACTTGCTATTTCCAAGACTGTTTCCATTTAATAGCGCTCCATTAAACATACAAGTGAAAGTCTCCTTTTGGTACTGTTTCTTTTCCTTTGGGTAGATATTCAGTAGTGAGAGTACTGGGTTGAATGATAGTTCTATTGGCAGTTATTTGAGAAATCCCCACACTGTTGTCCAGAGATTATATGATTTACATTCCCACCAACAGTGTCTCAGCATTTCCTTTTCTCTGCATCCTCACCAACATCTGCTGGTTTTTGACGTATTAATAATAGCTGTTCTGATTGGTGTGAGACAGTGTCTCACTGTGGTTTTGATTTGCATTTCTCTGATTACTGATGTGGAGTATTTTTTCATATTTGTTGGATGCTTGCATGTCTTCTTTTAAGAAATATCTATTCGTGTCCTTCACCCACTTATTAATGGGGTTCTTTTTTTTTCTTGTTGAGTATTTGAGTTCCTTGTAGATTCTGAGTATTAGTCCTTTGTTGGAGGCATAATTTGCAAAAAAAAAAAAAAATTCCTTTTTAAGCCATGCTTGACTATCCTTGGGTAGGTTTTTGTTTGTTTCTTTTTTTCTTGTTATTCAAGTTATCATCTGTTTGTTCTACTCTTTTTTTCAAAGCTCTCTCAGAGGTGTTATTTCTCTGTTCACTGGGTCACAGTTCAGTTCTTGTGTGCCCACCTTACATCTTATGTGGTAATCTCTGTTCCCATGGGCCAGCAGTTACTACAGCAGGTAGGGTGTCATTCCAGGGAGAGAAAACAGAAGAAAACCTCTCTGCTCCTTCTTGTCCCTGCTCTCTTTCAACCTTCTCCCCTCAGAGGTGGAGAGGATGTAGCCCTACTATGTAAATCTCCTTAGATTCTACTGCCTTCATTCTGAATCTCCATAATTTTCCAATTATCCACCAAAACAAAACAAAACACCCATCTGCCCTAAGTTCTCACTTCTACCAGCTCTTGCTAAGCTCTCAGCTATATCAACCCTTTCTGGGAGTACCAACAAAGCATTAGGCCT
Source organism: Cheracebus regulus (assembly GCA_963574635.1). Lineage (NCBI taxonomy): Eukaryota > Metazoa > Chordata > Mammalia > Primates > Pitheciidae > Cheracebus > Cheracebus regulus. Next base: position 16,874 of record CAUYQU010009415.1, on the reverse strand, counting down.
CACTCTTACCTCACTGATCCTAACCACCATCCCAGCCAGCTAAGATAGATGGGTTTCAGTTGGGAGTAAAATTTTCAATCCACCGTCTACTCAGAATCCAAATTAACTATTTTTGAAACTTAATAAATAAGATCCTCTGTGAGAATTAAAATTTTATCCAATCCTTAGAAAAAAAGGCTACATTTTGGAAAAATAATTTTGTATTATTAACATAGCAACATAATGATATCGTAAACACTGTAGCACTCACAAACCTTTTTCTAGTTCCACTGGGAAAAGTTCCAGCTTTTCTACCCGCTTTTCAAGTTCATACTCAGCTGAAGCAGCCACAGGGTCAACTTCATCATTTCTCCTGTCATAATCTTCATTGGAGTATGTGTTGAAAACCTGTAGTAAGAGACCAACAAAATTATAATACATAAAAAAAAAACCTCCCAGGCATCCAAAACTATGTAAGTTTAAACATTCATGTGATGAATTTCTTCTAAACAATTGTTTTGTCTTTAAAATCAATTGCGATGCTAAGAAAAGAAAAACTGAGTCAGTATAAAAATAACTAATTTTTTAAATGTCTGAGTCATAGTCCCACTTTTAATCATTTAAGAGACAAAGTAGCCACAGAATACATTATTTGAATAGCAATATTTATCGCCTTTTATAGAATCAGAATATGCCATATTAGCTGCAACACTCTGCTGTTTCAAACTAAGGTTAAGCATCTTGAAGCTACCTAAGCAAACACTTACCCTGAATATGTTTCATGGTATGACCTATACTAGCCCAGAAGTAGCAGTGAGTCAGTATTATAATGCTATCTCAATCATAGGATCACTGAACCTGACCTCCATTCTAACACTGTCCTGGGCTCTTGTAATGCCTCATTTTACTTGCATATACATTTAAATTAAACTCTCATTGAAACTTTCTATGAAATTATTATGAAAATATCACTCAAGGGCTATAGAGTGAACAGGATATTAATAGCTATTTATTTCTTACCTATATCATTTAAAAGATAACTAAATGTGGCCTTCGGATATAGCCATAAGAAGCTTCATTGTCCTTATTTCTGCTAAAATGTTTATCTGAAAAAGAACTGAAGTAGTTGTTCAATCCCTCTCTTAATACAGAAAGAAATATATAAAAGAAATAAATGTATAATTCAAGTTCAATTAATATGCATACTAAACACTGGCATTTTCAATTAAATTCAGTAATTATTACACATCTAAACTGTGCCTAAAGAAACCGTGTCCCCCCCAAAAAATCTTAAAATCTAGGAGTAGCTTTCAAAATAATATTAAAAGATATAGTAAAAAGAGAAGGCCAAAGATTAAAGAAATTATGTCTATTTCCTACAAAGCTGGCCTTGACGGTCTATGTATACTTTACATTTATATGATTGGAAAATAGGTAATTCCTATATTCTATATATGGTAACCTATAAACCAAAAATACATATGCATATATAGGAGCAGACATACTATGGCTCCTAATGGTATATGTTTCTCAAAATAGTGACATTTGTAGGATTTGTACCTGAGTGGATATTGTTTATATTCCTGACTTTCAACATGTTTTCATGGCCTCATGCCACTTGGATCCCTATTAGGTCTCTACCACATTTCTCCACCTAGTAAACCTTACTGCATCAAAATGCACATTTCCATACTATGGGGTTTGTGCTTTTATTTATCCATTCATAATATTTCATAATCATTAGCATGTTTCTCATGCTAATATTTTTTTCTTTTTTTTTTTCATTGAGACAGGGTCTTGCTCTGCACTCCAAGCTGGAGTGCAGTGGTAGGCTCACTATAGCTTCTGCTTTCTGGGCTCAAGCAATTCTCCCATCATAGCCTCCTGAGTAGCTGGGATTACAGGCACACACCATCATGCTCAGCTAATTTTTTAAAAATTTTTTTGTAGAGACAAGGCCTTACTATATTGCCCAGGCTGGTCTCGAATTCCCAGGCTCAAGCAATCCTCTGGTCTTGGTCTCCCAAAGTGCTGGGATTACTAGCTTAAGTCACCATGCCCAGCTTAATACTCTTCTTAAATTACCATACTTATAACTTTCTCTTAGACAGCCCTTTTGATCTTTCACTTCCTTTTATATTTTTTAGTAATTATTCATTCACATTTATTCATTCAACAATAATTTACAGTTCTACACTATGCTTGACATTGTGATAGCATAGTCCATGCTAGACTGGAGAAGGAATAGTTTCTAGTAGCTCACAGTTTAGGAAGGATACAGAAATCCAAATAAGCACCTACAATATAATGTGGTAACTGATATAAAAGAAGCATATACCAACTAATTTTTAAATAATTTTCCTGAAAAAGTATAGAATTTTGTAAAGGAAAGGATATTTGACCTGAATCTTGAAGAATAAACAGAAATTCATATATTTGAGTGCAGAAGAGAAGGAATGTATGTTTCAAATATAAGACCCTAGACCAAAATATATATACACACATTCACATGTCTATAGTTTTTTGGAAAACATTGATAGTTGAGTATACTGCAATGGAAAATTCCTATAGAAGCGAGCTTTACGCACACACACAAATAAGAGTTAGCTCAATCTGAGTCTCATGTCCTGGAAATCATTGGCAGATATGACTGGAAATTATTCATTAATATTTACTGCTTGTCTCCTTCTGCTAATAGGTCCAGGTTTATGACTGCAAAATAATGGTTTAAACAGTATTCATTCCAGAACATCGCTCAATTTCACTAGGACTAGTAAGTAAATAAATAGGTATATGTGTGCCTATATACAAAGTAAGTATGAAAGAACTGTTTGTAATAAATAACTCTTTCCTAATTTTTCTTTTTCAGGATCCGAAACACTCTGCTATCAAAATGTTCTTCCCTATTGAAGCTGATTTATAAAGTTCATTTGAGGGTATTCTGAAATTAAATAAAACAAATGTAAAACGGTAAGACTGCATATTGGAAAATGATACTTCGTATAATTTTTGAGACACCTAGCAATCAGACGACTATGCCATCATTTCATTCCTTAGCAAAGACATAATGTAATATGCTCTTCCTCTTCAATACTCATAGGCTGGTAAATTAAGTTGGCATGCAGAAAACACTGCAAATTATGGAAAAAGAAAAGTTAGAAGTCGTTATTTGGAGACGGAACAATTACTTGGATATTCCAAGAGTTTAACAGAAAAATTATTAGAAGTAATAAGAGTTCAGCAAAGTGATATAACTTTTAAAACCCAATACTTATATACAACAACAATTTAGAAAATACAACAAATTTATCAAAACTATAAAATACTTAGTGATTACCCACCATAAATGTACAAGAATTTTTCTCTCTATAAAACTAAGTGGTGAGTACAAAAAGCCCTGAAGAAAGTGCAATGCCGTATTATTTTCCTGGATTAAAATCCTTAGTACTATGAAGATATCCACGTTCCTAAATAAGTATAAATATCAGTTTACCCTAAATTAATTTATAAATTCAGGGCAAGAAAAATTAAAATCCTACCTATATTTTTCATGAAAACCAACAAGCTGTTTGAAAAAGAATAAGAGTAGAATCAGGCCCTACTGGATATCAAAACACATAATAAAACTTCACTTATTAAGGCAATGTAGTTTGGGCTCTGGGATGGATTAATTTTACACTCTGTTCCACTTCTTTTCTATTCAAATTAGAGCTGTCTATTTAATAAATTATAAAAGAATTAAATATCTATCTGAAAAATATTGCTATTTATATCATGAAGAAAAATACAATTCAGAACAAAAATATATACATATGTAAAAAGTTCTAAACAAAAATTTGGGACAATATTTAGCTAACTGCTTGGAAAGGAATTCACAGATCCTAGAAGTTCTAAAAGAAATAAATAATTTGATTAAAATAAAGCCTAAAATCTTCTAGATAATAAAATATACCATAATGAAGTTACAAAAGTCACAGATTAAGAGAAAGTATGGCCAAATATTAAGATGAAACATGAATATTCATAATATAAAAGGGCTTTATCAATTCAAACAATTGCATGTATAAGTAGGTAAAGGAAATTGAGAATTGAACAAAGAAGAAATACTGATGTCCAATAAATGATGTAAAGATGCTCAGCTTTATTAAAAATTAAGCAAATGCAAATTAAAACAAAAAGATACTATGCATTCATCCATAAGAATGGATTTTTTAAAAAGATTACAACATCCAGGCCGGGCGCAGTGGCTCACGCCTATAATCCCAGCACTTCGGGAGACCTGGGAGGGCGGATCACTTGAGATCGGGGGCTTGAGACCAGTCTGGACAACATGGCAAAACTCCAACTCTACTAAAAATACAACAATTAACTGGATATGGTGGCTTGCACCTGTAGCTCCAGCTACTCAGAAGGCTGTGCCAGGAGAATCACTTGAATCTGGGAGGCAGAGGCTGCAGTGAGCCAAAATAATGCCATTGCACACAAGCCAGGGTGACATAGTGAGACTCTGTCTCAAAAAAAAAAAAAAAAAAGACAACATCCAGTGTTTGTGGGGATTCAGAGAAAAGGATACTCTTGAAGAGGAAAGCATAATTAGATATTATCACATGTATCCCCAGAACTTAAAGTAAAAATTTTTTTTAAATGTGGAAAAAAAAGTAGTTATCAATATTTTAAATGTCTTTGACATAATAATGTCACATATAAGTATTTACAGAAATACTTGCAAATGTGTATAAAGATGTATTTGCAAAGAAGTTCATTACAGCACTATCTGTAATAGCTCAAAGCAGGAAATTGCCTAATTGTTCACCAATAGAGAAAATTGCTTGCTAAATTATGATATATACAAATATGTAATTCAATGCAGTGATTGAAGAGATGTATATCTCTCTACTGACATGGAAGACCCTGAGATACATTATCATTAAGCCAAAGACCCTGAGATATATCATTAAGCCAAAGAGCACGCTGCAGATATAGAGATAGATATTCCCAATTTGTATGATCCCCAATTGGTATAATCTCCATTTTAACCTAATTTAAAGTCCCCTAAATTCCTAGCTATGTAGCACTTGCCAAGTTGAGAAACCATGCTAAGCCACAGCCTCTTTATTTACAAAATGGTTATTATAATAATGCCTATCCCCATAAGAGTATTATTAAAATAAAATGAAATAATCCATGCAATTATGCTTAGTTCAATGTGCAGAGAGGAAAAGCTTTCCCAAGGTAATATGAGGGATAATATTTCCCCTGATACCTACTACTCATATCATACTCTCCTTTTTTTAATTAAATTTAAAAACATTTTTAATAGAGATAGGGTCTCACCATATTGCACAGGCTGGTCTTGATCTCTTGGCCTTAAGCAATCCTCCTACCTTGGTCTCCCAAAGTACTGGGATTGCAGGCGTGAACCCAGCCTCATATTCTCTTTCATAAACATGTTTTGAATATATCACCCACTAGGATGTTTAATGCCCTTTAAGCAAAAATCTGCATAACTGACTTAGTATTAGAACATAGATTAGGCTGCTAAAATCCCCACTAATGTCCAGAGCAATGCACCGTCATTACACAATGGCTCATTGCCTGCAAGCCTTTCTGTTTTTTCTCTGACCAGGAAGCCCCTTTCATCTACATGATCTTGATTCTTTCCATTTTCTTACAATAGTTCTATTATTTTTATTTATATTAGCCTTAATTGCGCTTCAAAAATATGGATAATTAATCAAATAATAATCAGAGCATTATTCTGATTCCTCCTGGTATTATAGCAACATAAAAAACTCTAACGACCAACAGCATTCTGGGCCCTAATGTTCAACACCATCAAGATATATGTATTTTGTAGTTCAAGTACCTTCACATTGTTCCTGTTTTATTTCACTGAGAAAAGCAAACAAAAGGATGTTTAAATTTAAGACTTCTTGTTTCAGAGCCAAGAAGTGATATGCTGGTTCCTCTATCAAAGGAAACAAAACAAGACCTATCCACTGCTTCACAGCAGAGACATGCTTTCAGGGGTAACAAGTTTACAAACACAGTTGGCAAGGACATTTCTGAACGAACAACCCAAGGCTATGAAAAGCAAATAAAGTAAAAATTAGTTTATTATAAGATTTCAACTAGAATCATCTTATTTACATTTTCAGTAGTTTGAACTGCAACACTTTATCAAAACAACAGCAACACTTTTTCAACAAAGAGAAAAAAACTTATTTCCTTCACTACTTTATGACACATTTTCTTTAATCAATGCAGGTCTAAATAAATTCAGCATTTTCTGTAAATATTGACTGGAAGGAATCTCCCACAATGCTTCTACAAGGTCTCAGTTCAGGCTAGGTCCAGGTTCTGTAGAATCTTCCTGACACCTCAAAGATGGAAAATGTTCCAGGTTCCAGCAGGCTGAAATTCAGATGATGGTTGGCAACATGTGCTCCTGGAGATAAGCCAAGCATTCACGTGCTTCCACAAACAGGCTACACTTATCACAAGCTTCCTTGGCAGAACCCTGACTCACCTTCACATGATTTTAGTGGCTCTGTTAAATAAGCTCTAAATTGAAACTAACAGTAAGCATGGACAAGATAGCCACATATTAACATTCCAAAAACCAATTTGGCAATAAACCATCCTCACAAAGGAAGATTCTTATAGCTGTAGAGAAATGTATAATCTCAACTTTCTTTTTCTTCCCCCAAATCAAGGCTAGTTCACTGGTTGACAATAGTAAGAATTATCTAGTGTAGTGATCGCCCAGTGTGCACCCAGGAGTATGTTAAGGGCTTCTTGTCAAATGAAGTAAGCAAAACTAGAGTTTATAATCACCAGACAATTTTGGGTAAACACTGGTAGTCTCCAAAAATCTAAACAGCTGAGGGCTTTAGTCTACTCTTCTATAATCTTATAACATAAGGAGTATGTTACAATGCATAGAAATCTCAGACTAAATTCTGCTGCATGTAAAAACATTGCTGTACTATAAGTACTGCAATGTTTTTGCAAATTTTTCTAAGTTTTGCAAAAAACAGACTCATAGGCCTATCTCACAAAAGTCTGTAAAGTCCCTGATTTCTGTCTTCAAAGTCATTTTGAAAAGTAACCTGTGTGAAAGGTTTACTTAAAGCAGTTGTAACTGCATTCTATAGTAGGATACATTTAACCTTCTAAGTGGATCACTCACCATAATCCTACATACCATAAAACAGGATCAAATGGAGTACTAGTTACGTATTACTCCAAAAGCAGCTAATTTGCTAGCCTTGAATGACCCGAATTCTATTCACATAAAATATTTCTAAGGCTAGCCTGTGTTTCTTCAACATCATTCATTATGCCAATTATTTGTAACATACTTAATATTAATACACTGTCTTGTGTAGATTTAAAGTACAAATATCTGGGTGCAGGCTTCTAATCAGGGTCTTTCAAATAATAACTTACTAATCCTAGTGTGTGTATTCATGATTGGGATACCTAGAATGCTAACTAAAGGGTCCTAAAACAAAGTTACTTCCATAAATATTATGTTACATATGCTAAAGTACTTTAAATTATAGACAATATAGCACTTTACACAAATTATCTCTTTACCAACGATCTAGGGAGTAAAGCAGAAAAGGGTAAATAGAGTCCCCATCGTTTTTCATATTTTTAGACAAGAAACTTCATATTTGTACATGAGAAGTTCAGAGGGCAACATACATGCTCTATATAAGACAAAGTCTATTAGGACAAAAAGTATATATCACTAATTGTAAGCCTAGTGTTTTAATGGATTACTAAAGAACAAGAAGTGAAAACAACACAACATGCTCTATATAATGGGAGGTAGAGAGCATGCTAGTTCAAATGGCAACACAAGGAAGCCTATCTTTGTCAACGTTTTCCAGAAAACCAGAATTAATAAGGTATGTGTATATGTGTTTTTTACATATACTATATATATTTTATTTTTGTTAAAACTGATTTATTTTAAGGAATTGTCTCACATGACTGTAAGGGATAGCAAGTCCAAAATCTGCAGGGTAGGCCTGCAGGCCAGAGACCCAGGGAAGAACTAACATTGCAGTTTAAGTCCAAAGGCAGTCTGCTGGCAGAATCCCCTCTTCTTTGATAGAAGTCAGTCTTCTTCTATGAAGGTCTTCAATGAATTTGACGAGGCCAATCCACATTAAGGAAGGAAATCCGCTTTAGCCCACTGCTTTAAATGTTCATCTCATCTAAAAAATACTTCATAGACTCTAGATTAATATTTGTCCACATATCTGGGTACTGTGGTCTACCCATGTTGACACATAAAAGTGAGCCATTACAAAGTCCTTCAAACAGGATCTTCTCTGGCTGCAAAGCTGAACTTTTTGGCATTTGACAAGGATAGTCAGAAATATGACTTCCTCACAAGTAAATAGAAATATGACCACAGATTTACACCTACAAGTTACAGAGATACTTCTGACAAGTTGAAGCATTTCACAAGGATAATATCATTACTTCCACAGTTAAACTCTTAGCTTAGAAAAGAAAAAGCCAACCTAGCTACAACTGCAGTAAGAAAGAATACTGAGGAGAAACTGCATGGGGCCCGCATGTAAGACAGTGGTCAATGAAAACTTGTGCCACCACACTCTGTGAGCTCGGCCAACTCACTGGGCCTTTCTGAGCTCAGGCTTTTATATGCAAGAAGGCAGGACCAATTCTTACACCCAGGCTGCTGGATTCTATGGTCAATCTTCACTCTAAAATCTAATCAAAAATCGTATCACTATGTGTCAAGGTTTTCCAGAAAACCAGAATTAATAAGATATGTGTATAACTCTTCAACTATTCATATATACATCTGATGGTAAGTTAACTAAAAGCATGAATTCTAAGTTGTAGCTTATTTATAGCAAGTTATCTGTTCCACATTTTTTAATATTGCCACATAAATTCACAGTCCTATAGAGCATTTGAGGAATGGATCATCTGGGACCCATATTTCTATCTAGATGATATCATTATGTTTTTTAGATAGTTCAGCTTTTAGTTATTTTTACCACTCTGATACTTTTGTTGACTCTTTCTTCATTCTTATATCTAAATCACCTAGTAGGCATTATAAATGCCAAACCAAAACACTTAGTTCACTGCCCTCAGCTAAATACGGGTTAGCAAGGCAACTGAGACCCCTCTGCCCAGGTAAAAGATAACATCCATAAGCTACTTTAGCAAGGAGAGGTTTCTGAGGGATAGCCCGTTTGAGGGCATTAAAAGGCTGGATGCTTTCCTTCACAACCACAAATGCACATAACTCAAACTCTGAAATCAGCAGTAAAGTACAAAAAGGAAGAATAGGAAATATAAAGATTAAAAGTAATCTTTTAATTAAAAGTCATAAAAGTAAGTTTTTTCTTGCAAAAATAAGGGGGAAAAAAGAAAGTAAAGGTCAATTTTTATTTGTTCATATAAACAGTAAGCTCACTTCTGTAATCCATGTGAACTAGCCCAAAGAAAGGTAAACTAGTCTATCTATGAAGATGTTAGTGCTGCTAAGCAGTATTTGACAGTTCTCCTAATGGGTACGAAGGGTATTTTCTTTCTTTACCCTTTCTTGCCTTGGGGTAGGGCCATGTAAATAATTCTCACCAATGGGTTCTGGGCAGAGGAAGTGTGTATCATTTCTCGACTGAGCCATTTTACTGCAGAGGCAAGACCTTTCAGTATTTCCTTCTTCTTGTATTTCTGGATTCTGGAAAATATGTATGATAGAAATGGACTCTCTACAAGTTTAAATACCTTAGTAACTACACTGAATACAAAGACCTTCCCTTTGACCTAACATGGACATGTAACATCAGTGAGAAATAAACAACAGTTAGAAGATGCTGGAATCATTTAGTAGTGCAATATAAACTAGCTTATGTTAACCAGGCATCTAAAAGGATAACTTGGCTCACTATTAGTATGGATTGCAAAGATCTTATCTTGGTTTAAAAACACAAGATTTGGGGCCAAGAGATGAACATAACTAAGAACATGACCTTTCACCTCATTTTAAGTGAAAACATTAGTGATAATAAATCACACAAAGAACCTAGAGACATGTCAAAAGCATTAATCTCAAGTCAAAGCCCTACTTTCTGTTCTTCTGCTCTAAGCCCAGTTCCAAAAGCCCAGAGGCTTCAGGAAGGGGACTAAATACCACCCTCCATCCTAGGTGGTCCTAGATCTTCTTATCAGCTTTTTCTCACACAAGGCTGTGGGAACCCAGGGGTGGCTGCTTATAGTGCCATCAATCATATCTTTCATATTACCTACCTCTCATGTATTTCTTCCTCTACACAATACAAAGAGGGATAGTTTTCAGAATCTGTTTTATCAAAGGACAAAAGAAAGTGTGAGCAATAGTCTTCAGAAGTATGTAGTGAAGATACTGGAAAACAAATTTAACGCTGCTTACTAAGTCCTCTCAATTCATATCTCCATAGTATTCTTCTTATATTATTCGGAGTATAGTAAACTGTTGTATCTCCAAACATATTCATATTCAAACATATACAAAAGTCATAATAAAATCAAGTATGCATTTTTGTATTATCAATAGCATCAACTACTTTAAATATAAAGGATGCAAACCCTTTAAATTTTTTAATTATTTATTATTTTTTAAAAAATTATTATATATTTAATAAAAATATATATTAAGGGTCTTACTATGTTGCCCAAGCTGGTCTCAAACTGCTGGGCTCAAACAATCCTCCCACCTAGGCCTCCCAAAGTGTTGGGATTACAGGTATGACACACCATGCCCAGCCAGAAAATGCCTCAAATTTAAAATGGCTATTGTTGACTTTGTGGAAAGTTTTATATATACATACATGCACACACACACACACACACACACACACACATATATAAGTAAAATATGCATGTAATACATATATATGTAAAGTTAAATCTTCTATATATGTAAAGTTAAAATATATGAAGATGTTTAGTAAAAGAGCATTTCAAGATAAGTAGAGCTTTATTAAGGTCATGCACATAGAAAGATTAATGAAATAAGATTAAATCTCTTGCTTTTATCAACATAGAATTCAATTATAATTGGTACTATTTATAGGCAAATATGTATTGCTAAAATACTTTAAAAGTTTTTTTTAATTTTAATTTTTGTTTTTATTCTAGTAAGACTGAACACTTTCAAACAATGCTTGGTCTTTTTTCCATTATTTATGACTTACTAGTTACTATACATTATTTTTCATTGACTTTTAATAAATTTTAATGTATAATATTGCATGGAAAAGTCTTTAAAATAAGTTCTCCCTGAAAAATAGTTTATGCCATTAAAATAATCAGAGAAAAAATTCCTTTATAAATGTAAACTTAGCTCATCCTGAATTTGGACAAATTCTAAGACAATTAAGCCTAAATTAGTGAGTTTTTTAACAGAGAACTGGGCAATTCCATTGATGTTCATGTTTTCCTCAGCATTTTTCAATTTATTGTAACCAATTAAATATATCCATGAGAAATTAACAATGTTCTCTTTCAGTTCAGCCAGAGTTTTAAACTGGAGACATATGTTTTGCTAACTGACAACTGGTGGCCAGCATGAAATAAATTGGTGGCCTTGGTCTAGTTTCCACTGGACAGGTGTCCTCATCACAGAAATATTTAACTAATTAACCCAACTGGCACCCATCTTGGGGCAGTGGACAATCTCCTAGGTGAAATAACTGACTCCTCATTCCAAGAAGTAAATACTCTTGTACAGATGCAGCAAGTTAAGTTAGTAAATCAATTTTTGTTCTAGCATTTGTCTCAGCAGTTGGTCCTTCCTGCTTCTTTTACTACAACTGCCAGCACTCTTTCTAAAGACCCATAGAGGAAAATTATTCTAAACTGTCTAAATAAGAAAACAGATGGAGAGGAGTAATATGAGGTGTATGAATGTGCACACGCAGTGAGATTAAAGAGCGGAAATGGGATATGGGGATGCCAGCCACACACAGGGGGTTTGAGAGCTTCTCTTGAGTGTGAAGATGGAAAGTGAGACCTTTAAGCTTCTCCGGTACAGAAGTTTACACTCTCCCATGCAATCCCCCAGGGGTGACTGGACCTCTGAATGGAAGGGTGGGTAGGGTAAACAGTATCATGAAAAGTAAACACTGAACTCTGAGGTCTTGAGTACCTTGGGAAGAGCACCTCAAGTCCAAATTTTGCCTGGAGACAGAATGAAACAGCCTTGAAAGGAATTTAACTGTTTGTTCAAGGAGGTCATCAGAAAACAACTGTGAGCTAAAGTCAAAGGGGCTCTCAACACAAGGATCTCTGTAAAACTCCCAGGAACTGTACATTTACCCAGGGTACTGGAAGAGAATGCCAAAATATAGATGAGGCTGCATTATCAGCCAAACAAGTGGGTGAGGATCTCAAGACGGTTAACACTAGCGCAGAGGAAGAAAGGAATGTGATAATAAAGTGGCAGGCAAACTAAAATGGATTCCTACTCCTTACATAAAAAAGGTTGCAGCAGGGTGCAGTGGCTTACTCCTGTCATCCCAGTACTTTGGGAGGCGCCAAGGCTAACATATGAGGTCCGGAGTTCGAGACCAGCCTGACCAACGTGGTGAAACCTGGTCTTTACTAAAATACAAAAATTAGCTCGGCATGGTGGCGTACACCTGTATTCCCAGCTACTCAGGAGGCTGAAGCAAGAGAATCGCCTGAACCTGGGAGGCAGAGGTTGCAGTGAACTGAGACTGCGCCACTGTACTACAGCCTGGGTGACAAAGCAAGACTTCATCGCAAAAAAAAAAAAAAGTTGATGATCAGGCTCTTCACAGTATTATGATGGTCTTTTTTTTTTTTTTTTTTTTAACATTTTTTTTTTATCTGTTTTTATTCAGTCTCCATAGAGACTGCCAAAAAATGTTAATGCTGACTACATAGTAAGTCGTCACAGCAGGGTATTGGGAAAAGTTTTCAATTAGCTATAATCACATCTAGGACAAACCTCATTGACTGCAATACTGCCACTGCACAAAACTATGATGATCTTTCCATATGTCAACATGACTAGGCTACACTTCCCAGTTATTTAATCAAACATTAATCCAAGTGTCACTTTGAAGGTATGCTGTAGATGTGATTAAAGTCCAAAGTCAGTTGACTTTAAGTAAGGGAAATTATCCTAAATAATCTGGGTGGGCCTGATTCAATCAGTTGAAAGGCCTGAAGAGCAGAGCTAAGGTTTCCTGAAGACAAAAGAAATTCTGCCTGTGACAGCAGCTTCAACTGATGCTTGAGGCTTCCAGCCTCCCATCTTTGCTGCTTGCCCTACAGATTTCAGACCTTCATAGCCAGACCCCATATTTGCATAAACCAATTCCTTGTGATACATTTCTCCTAAAAGGTACCTTCTACTGGAGCTGCTGCTTTGGTTGACCTTGACTAATACAGCAACAATTCAACTCTTCCTCATAGAAAAGGTACAGTAATTTAGAGCAGTAGTTTGCAAAGTGCTCACTGTAACCTATAGAGGTTTTGAATCAATCTAATAGGTCATAAAGAGCATTGGGAAAAGTAAAATAGAAAAGGAGGGAATAGAAAAACATCAGCATTCATTATAAGTAGTAAGAGGACATATTGTACTTCAGAACTTTTGGTTTCAAACATACACATACATATATGCATATGTATTGTACCATATCTCAATATAAATGGTTTTGGTTTAGAGACTAAAAGAACAGTAGCACTTAAGAAATAGTGAAAAAGTCAAAGCAGGGAATACAGGCTTCTTAAACTACTGAGCTTGTGAATACTGAATACAGATATAGAAACTACCCTTCACACCTTCTCTTTTGAGCCATTGATTCTTACTTCAAATCCTTATTAAGCACCAGCTCACTGGTTGGCACTGTGCTCAGTACTGAAAATACCTTATTAGGCCAGGGGTGGTGGAACATACCTGTAATCCCACTACTTTAGGAGGCAAAAGTGGGTGGATCACCTGAGGTCAGAAGTTCAGGACCAGCCTGGTCAACATGGTGAAACCCCTTTTCTATTAAAAATACAAAAATAAATAACTGGGCATGGTGGCAGGCGCCTGTAATCCCAGCTACTCAGGAGGCTGAGGCAGGAGAATTGCTTGAATCTAGGAGGCAGAGTTTGCAGTGAGATGAGATTGTGTCCTGCCACTTTTGTGACAGGACAGAAAAAGGAAAAAGAAAGTACTTTATTAATCTCAGACCTGTGATTGTAAACAACATAAAGGCTGCAATAAAGGGATGTGGGCCATGCTATGGGAGCACACAGTAGAGACCTCTAAGCCTACCCGGCAGGACAGGTGAACAAGAAAGAATTTCTCAGGCAAACCTGAAAGCAAAGACTTCAGCCAGCAATGGTTAGAGTCAGCAAATAATAAAGCAGGGTGGGGGTGGTATGTGTGGCAGGCATTCTGAGAGGAAGACTAGCATGTGCATGGCAGAAATCAGACAGAAGAACAAAATAATAGGACAGGAAGTAAGCCAACATGGCCAAGGCCACAGTGGTGAATGAATGGGAAGAGATGGTACAAAAATAGGTAAGGGAGCTCTATGGCACAGTTTTTGTGAGTAAAATCCATATGCTATGCAGAGTCCCTAAAAGCCTTTGTCTTTCAGAGAAGGGGAGTTTATGAATATTAGAACCAGAACTAAAAAGAAAGAGAGGAGCCAGGAGTTCTAGGAAACCTCTATCTTCAGCCCTTTTAGAGGACTTTTTAGTGGGAGTTTAGGCCTCTCAGAATACTAAGAGATTTTTCTCAAGTGATCCTGGTGATGGGGCCAGTCATTTGTGCAACAGCAGAAGGAAGGCAAGAATACGATCGCAATGTCCTTGCAAAAAGAACAAAGGCAGTATGAATCTCAGAAGGCCATGAGCAAATGAAGATCCTGAGAACTAAAGTTCCTACTGCAGAATCAGTCAGACACATGAGGGAGAATGACAGCAACAAAAGCCCTTCCTTTTCCAAACACATCTCTTAAGTTTTTAGGGTGAAATTATGTAAAATACATGCATTGTAAAGGCCTATCTAAAATCCAGTATTTCCACAGTGTGCTGGGTCTCATAAAAAGAGAATTCATACTTGAGGTTTAGCACTGTCTACTAAGAGTCAAATAATAAAACAAAGGTTGCACAATTTTATATAATCTCAAATAGCTTCAAATGCTGATAGAGGTTTTAAAAAAATGTTTTAGCAAGCATTTCTAGCACTGAGACATACGCAGTACAACTGAAAATTTTAATTTCTGTAAAGGTCACGAGTAAAATATGCTTCATTTTTAAACTCTTCAAGCTGAGGCCAGACATCACATGGTGGGGGAAAAAAGACTGCAAAACAAGACAAGCACAAACAACTAATTGTTAGGGAATGCAGATATACATGAGGACACTGATGCTGTGGTACAAGGCTGAGCTTGTGAACCTAAGACTAGACTTACAAAAAATCTTCACTGTATTCTGGGCAGCTATCATCCATGTTAAAAAATAATCATGTTACCCTTATAAAGCAGGAAGGACTCTGTTTTCTTATAAACAGATTGTCCCTTCCTTTAGACTTCTTCAAGAACTATAGTCAAATGTAATTAACCAATTCTAGATCATGACTAAAAATGTCAATATACAGCTAAATCTACAAATAGTATCTGTCTCATGTTCCCCTTACTTATTGGAAAAATTTGAAGGGTGGAAATCCTTTACAGGAAACAAGATAATAAACTATCTTTATTAAAACATGTCGAGGACAGTGTTATCACATTATTCTTAGTGTTTTTGAAGTGAAAACTGACACTACTTCCGTCAGCATAGGATTAATGGTTGAACCTGGGGATCACTGACCTTGAATCACATTAACTTTGACCTCATATATCTTTTAATTGAATGAATGGTTTTGTAAATATTGTGTGAACCACCATGCTTCTTAATCAGTTGTCACCAGCCTCAGAAACCGTCCGCATAAAAGTACAAACAGAATACTGGTAATTTCTCTGTTAAAATAAATAGGAGAATGCTCTGTAAGCAAAAAAGAAAATGCAGCAATCATCTGCACTTCCTACCTGGGTTCCTGATTCTGTATAAATAGTTCAAACTTCTGGACCAGTTAGATGCCCTGATAGCACCCTCAATTTTAAAGTACACAAAAGCAAAATTATAGTGTCTCCCATTCTGTCTTCTGTAAGGTCTCTCATGTTAGAGGACAACAGGATCCTCTGGCCACATAGCCTTGAAAGGGCAGTAAATCACACAACAAAACTTCCTCTTCACCTCCTACACACCCACATGAAATTAGTAAAAATAGCCCTTTGTTCCTTTTTTTTTTTTTGAGATGTAGTCTGCCTCTGTCGCCCAGGCTGGAGTGCAGTGGCGTAATCTCAGCTCACTGCAACTGCAACCACCTCCGCCTGGGTTCAAGCAATTCTCCTGCCTCGGCCTCCCAGGTAGCTGGGATTATACAATCCCGCCACCATGCCTAGCTAATTTTTGTATTTTTAGTAGAGACGGAATTTCACCACTTTGGCCAGGCTGGGCTCAAACTCCTGACCTCAAATGATCCACCTGCCTCCGCCTCCCAAAGTGCTGGGATTACAGGCATGAGCCACCACGCCCAGCCTGTTTCCATCTTTAAAAGGATTCTTTTTCTACTCAGTCCTTCTCTGCCTGCTACAATTCCTAATAAGTTATCCAGCAACTTATGATACACCACATATAAGTGCCATTCTTTTTTTTTTTTAATTTTATTTTTTATTGCATTTTAGGTTTTGGGGTACATGTGAAGAACATACAATATTGTTGCATAGGTACACACGTGGCAGTGTGATTTGTTGCCTTCCTCCCCTTCACCTATATCTGGCATTTCT